>MNCI01014373.1:649514-662157 GCA_015680685.1 Gnetum montanum
AGGACGAAGAGCTCTGGCAGATGGTGACCCAATGTGGCTGGTCTAACCCTCTGCAACGGCTAGTTGGGGATCCAGATCTAGCAGACGACGCATTCTTCTCCAACTGGGCCAATGACCGCACCTTTTTCCGAGGCCATGAAATCTTGATTACAGAATCTTCAATTGCCAGCTATCTAGGGGCCCAGATCGATGGAGAGGTCATTCTGCCTTCCACCCGCGGCCTACAAGATGCAAAAATGTTCTTTGATGGGCCCGTTCCTCGAACCAAGAGCCGACAGGTACCCAGATCTTCCCTGCCCCACCTATGGGCCCGGGGCGCAGATCTGGTGGACAGATTTTTTGTCCAGTCTGGCAACGGTTCCAAGCTACAGGGCCTACACTTCGCTTTTCTGCGTTGTCTCAAGTTGGGTCACCAAGTCAACCTCCCCCGCTTTTTTAAGGAGGCCCTTCTGCTCAAGTGCCGCGACCGACACTCTGGTTTAATTCTAGTGCTGTGGCAGGGGGCAGAGGGGGAGCAGCACCCATCGTCCTCTGCCCCGCCCCCCCCCCTGCGGGGGGTTTCTCCGAAACACCCCCCCTCGGCAAGGCCCCAGGACCCTACAATTTTGCCCGGATAGGGGAGCAGTTGGCCCCTCTGGGGCTCCACCTTTACCCGGGGCCAAAGGACCCAACGAGAGCGGCAGCCCCCCGATCGCCCTGACAGAACAGTTCCCCCCCCCCCCCCCAGAGACCTCTGGCCAAGGGAACTGGAATGAGGAGCTTCGGCAGGCCACGCAGAGGGCCGCGGATGAGGCTTAGGAGGCGGAGAGAAAGGAGTGGGAAGCCAAATGGCATGAAGCCCTCGCGCAGGCCCGGGCCGACCTGGAAGCCCAGGTCTCTGAGCGCAAACAGGAGCGGGTGAGGCAGCAGGACCTCATGGCCGAGGCTGCTAGGGCCCGCCTAATTGACAAAATCCAAGCCCAAGTGCGGGAAGAGTTGATCCAAGAGGAAGTGGCCCAGAGACAACGTGAACAAGCAAAGCGGGCGGAGCAGGAGCGGCTTCAAGAGGAGGACCAACGACAACGGCAGCTTGACCGAGCCCACAAGCACAACACCCGACAGTGGCTAAGAGGGGGGCGATGCCCATACCTCATTCTTGGCATCAGCTGTGAGAGCTCCTGGGCTGAGCTCAGACGACATATCCGCCGAACCTCGACGTGCTTCCATCCGGATGCAGGAGCTTCGCAGGTGGATAGGAGCCGATGGGAGTCGACCATGCAGGGTATCTAGCAAGCGGCCAGTTTCATGGACACGGAGGACCACCGAAACACTCTGAATATCCTCCATGAATTAGAGCGCCCCGACTGCGCCTACCGACGGCTACCGACGAACCCATAAGGGGTTGTCGGGCTCGGGTGGTGGGGGATGCTTGCCCCCCTCTACAGGGTCGATGCCCCCCCCCCCCCGGTCTTCTCCACTGTTCTGGCTCGTCAACCAGGTGGGGGTGCACCCCCCCCCCCCCCTTTTTTTTCTTTTGTGGGGGGGGCCCCCCCCCCCCTCCCCCGCTGTTTCCCAGGGTTGGCTCCAGGGGCAGTGTGTTTTATTTTTGTCTTGGGAACTGTTTTGATTAATTTGGGAATCCTTCCCTACCAAGGGGGGCCATTCCTGATGGCCCACCATTTGTAATCTCTTGTACCATAATTTGTGTTTCTCAGTAATATAATCCCGACTACTTTCTCAAAAAAAAAATTTAAAACGAGATCAATAATACCTATATCTAGCTCTAAAATAGGTCAATCAATATTAATTTAACAATTAAGAGATAATTTTAAAAAGAAATAGGCATAATAAAATATCTGTGCAAGATGCATTAGATTAAAAGATAAAAGCTTTTTATCATTCAACCTAAAAAGCAATATTTAATCAGGATCATTTGCGCACTTGAAAACCAAAGAAATGACAACATAAGCAGATAAAATAATAATCTCATAATTGTTCAATCACATAATAATATTTTATAATTTCCAGCCACACACAAAAACAAGATCTGAATTTAACTCTTGTAACCATTTTACCAATAATCATGTAATCAGGAAATTCATATGTTCGATAGTAGAGAATAGCTAGATCACAACCATAAATTAACATCCTAGGTTTTCCCCCACTCCATCAACTTATAGAAAGATATTAAAATCAAACTTGAGAAGGTGTAGGAAGAAAATAAGTATAATTCAAGATTCAGATCCAAGATTTATGCATTCAAAAGGGGAGGGTTTATCAACCGAATTCCAACCAAAATCCAAGAATTCAACAATTCACAATTATCGATGGGCCCAAGGATACTCTCACTTTCTATTGGCAGTACCAATCCTCACATCAGGGATCCATAGCCCCTATTGGCAATCCTTTGCCAAAAATGCCCCAAATCATTATGGGTGTTTCTAAATCATTACAGAAACAACTCTCATCCCACTCTTTCAAGCATGAGAGTGCAAAGGATGGGCAGAGAGATCCAAAAGAAATAAGTCTAAGCTTACAACAACAATCTTGATATTTTCCTTGGCAATCCTTTGCCATAAATGCCCCAAATCATTATGGGTGTTTCTGAATCATTACAGAAACAACTCTCATCCCACTCTTTCAGGCATGAGAGTGCAAAGGTTGGGCGGAAAGATCAAAGAAAAATATAAGTCTAAGCTTACAACAACAATCTTGATATTTTCATACAAGCATTGCGAAGGTGGTTAAACAAGCAAGAAGAGAAAAGTGTGAGAAAATCAGCCCTTGCTAGCCATTATCAAACATAACAAAGATGGATCATTTTACCTCCTTGCTTAGATATCTTGCTTACTAGGAGGAATTATCCGAATATTGGATTGCTATGCCGCACTTGTTTTCTTTCTCTTTGCTCTCTCTTGTAGCAACGACAGTCTTCTCTCCATTCGCAGCCACACTCCTTGTTGATGTATCCTCCTTTTTTTTTTTTTTTTTTTTTTTACCAAGTTTNGTGTTCTGCCAAGTTATTTTTGCCTTGTGTGTGTCCTCCCTTTTCCTTTCCTCCTCTTCCTATTTGTAGGTGGAATAAGGGATAATGAATGGTTTCTTGTAACTAACTTGTTGGGGACTATTCGTATTCTTTTCTTTGGTTTCTTGTAACTAACTTGTTGGGGACTATTCGTATTCTTTTCTTTGGTTTCTTGTAACTAACTAGTTGGGGACTGTTCGTATTCTTTTCTTTCTTTTTAAAGTTATCTCTCTCTTTCTCTCTCTTTTCAACCATGGATCATGAGTTCAATTCTCTTCATGATCACTATAATAAAATCAATAAAGTATGTATATTCACAGGTTGCAGGCTCAATTCCTAAATCAACAATTTTTGATATTTTAGAATTTAGATTTTGCTAGATCTCAGGTTCAACATTCCAACATAATATCTCTCTTTATCATTCAGAATTGTCATAAGATGCAAGAAAAGAGTTTTCAAATAGATTCATGACAAGGGCAATTCAAGATACATAATCAAATAAGGCACCTTCTTTTTCAGGTCATCAGCGATGTGAATTTTCCCATCGTCTTACGAGCCCTGAAAGGTCATCACGTGACCTTTCTACAGCAATGGAGAGGGGACTTATACTCTACTATTTTAAACTAAAAAGAGCAATGCACAAAATAAAATAAAATATAAAGCTACAGTATCTACACACAATATCCCTGATTCATGGGTCAGGTTCCTCCAACTTGATTCATAGGTCAAGTTCCTCAATATGAGCATTCTTTTGCATCTCAACAAACCTATTTTAGCTCTTGAGGCACACCTTAGAGTATTGTCCTCTGTTTCTCAGCATCTCTGTTGAAATAGAATGGAAAATATCTTGTTTTCCCATATATCATTTATTATTATTTTTCTAAAACATTCCCAACATGTATTTTAAATCATATTTCTCATGCATAAAGTATTTAAACATTTAATCATAATACATATAAAATTATGGTCAACAAATTTATTACTATTCCAATTAGCCTTTTCCACCAAAGCACACACAAAACTTGTCAACAAAACATGCATACAAACACACAAAAGACTATTACAATCATTAACGCAAAAACTCAAGGAGAAATGGTTCGTTACATATATTATAACCATAGAACCACATACTTACAGGTCCAAGTTGCACAAGTAAAGCACGAAACTCAGCTGCACGCTCCTGTGTATATAGAAATGAGAAAATCACTAACGGACCTCTGAAAGAATTTCTTATTTCAAATATATATGGAAGATAATTATTGGAGAATGGATACAATATAGTAGCCAGTAGAAAACTCTAGAGCCACAGCTTCATATAGGAAGATGAAGGAAGATGAAATGTTCAACAATAGGATCAATCATATGATAAACAAGCAGTTTGCACTTCCTAGGTAGCAATCTCTAAAGGAAGTAGTAAATTTTTGGGTTATACTAGGTGATCTCATTATTGTACAAATTCAATATTGAATGCATTGCACAGACATTTTCTTTTGGAATATTTTTATGACATTTCAGCTTAAAGAAATCTCAGTGGTGTTGCACATTTTTAGCCATTTAAATATGATTAAACCCACATGACAATCCCGTGCATGCTCTCCAGAAAGGAAAAGGCCTAATGCAGCCTAAAGGCTCCATGCATAAAAAATGTGTAGAGTCCAGTTTATTTAACTTCTTAAAACTCTACCTTTTTTCTTATGTACTGGACAAAACAAGTACACAATGGACTATAAACAAACCATCAAGCTCTTCAGGAGAACATGACTATAATGGTTGGTTGATTAAATCATCTATATGGTAATACAAGTCTATGGTACATTCTTCCCCAAGCTGGTGCATAGCTAAATTTATCAATGACATTTATTATGCTTTTAATGAGAGTAGAGGTGCCAAAAAAATGCCGTGTAACTTGGAGAGAAAAGATGTAGTTTGATGTAATCTTAACTTCCATTATACTTTTCATCAAACAAAATTACTTTCTTTGATTTAGGCTACATAGCATGGTTGGAAATAAGAATGCCATTAGTACTCACACATTCTGAGTCTGTGCATCACATTTATTGTGCACCGTTAAAACTTAAATTAGGTGTCTTTATGGTCCCACGGTTTTAGCAGCACAGCCATCAAGGCATGAACAAAAGAGGAGAAAAAATACTTTCCTCTCAAACCATCTCTAGCTTAAAATCTCTCTTGCATAAGTAAACTCAGTTCAAACCCTGCCTCACTTTAAATAGCTAAAATAAAACTCTAATGGATAATTCTCGCTTGGGTAATCACTCAGATACAAAACTTTGTCCGTACCCATTAGGTAACACTTCTAACTGACAGATCCCTACGCTCCCCATTTTCAGGATCTATTTGAAGCACTTTCTTTGAAAATTTTACTTCTTTTCAATTTTCTTACTTTTTGAATCACCACTATCATCGTAACTTTATCCTAATAACTACATAGGACCAGCTAACTTCTAGTAATTGAGCTTGCAGTTGTACATTAAGTTCATCCATTAATCCGTACATTTCCTATATCTTTCTAACATCTTTTAATAAGCTTTATCTCCGTACAATACAACAATATAGAATGGGTAGTTTCACAAGATTATATCATAATTTCTACACCTAGATCCCTTCTCATAGCGTATAAAGCTCTCTTGTCCCCTCATTTCTTTAGAAGTTTGCATTTATTTTATGCACAATTCTTATTATTCCTAACCCAAGTACCTTGGCCACTGCATTCTATCTATTTTAGTATTATTTTAAATTCATAATATTCATTTTGTCTGCTACGTTTATTTTGTTGGCATTGACTCTTAGCCTGTCTGCAAACTTGTTTACTTTCTGCAACGTATCCGGTAATCATTCGCTTAAGCTGGAGCTCAAAATTATAATTTCTTAAATACTAGGAGTACCAAGCATAATCATTTGGCCCTATCTAACTTAAAAGCTTATGTGTACGATGAAATCACACTCTACATTGCAAGATGCTTATGGAACCAATCAATTTTTACAACACCTCAAATGCTGTCTTAAGCTTTGTTTTTTCCTTTCTTTTAAAAAAAAATATCAAACCCTCATTGAGACAATCATGTAACGCCCCATGCAACCAACTTCGCTTGATGGCGAACTGGCAAAAGTAGTAGTGTTTGCCGAAGTCACTGTAATAAAAGTTAAGTATCAAAGATCACTAAGGTAGTTGGTTAAGAAAAACCCAAATCCTACGATACTAATGAATAGCAACAGTTAACAATTAAATGAACGGCATCCGACTCCTGGATAAAATTCTAAACCAATATGTGTTTAGTTCCTAAGAAACTGGATTTCAAAGCTATAATGTCGGACAAAGATTTATTGAACCCTTCACAATACCCGTTTGACGATGACAAGGTTTTAGCCATAGCATGAGTATAAATTACAACAATAATGCCACCTAAGCACCAAACCATATTATAGAATCGTTACCCAGTAATTCCACACACCCAAATACTTTAGCTAAAAACCATGATACTAAAATTTCCAGTGGCCTAAAATCATGCAAATTAACATACCATAACCTCTACGGAAGGAATAAAATTTCATTTTCAGTTTCATAACATCTTCTGAAAGATTTGAACATGAAATTTGCAAGCATTTGCAGGCAGAATCACCTTAAACATGGAATCAGAGCGTCCGCGGAGTCTATCCAGGTAGCGCAGGCCAAACCAGCGGCCAAAAGTGAAGCCAATCTGCAGCAAACGCCGAACAAACACAAATGGGCGTTGTCTGTACATGGCAGCAATCTTGTTTGGATCATAGTCGTCCATGAACTCTAAAGAGGGATCAAAAAGGTAGCCCGAATACTTGGAGAAAGTGTCTGATTCTTCCCAGATTTGATCGTTATTTTTCTCTGTCAAACTCCTGGTGGTGGATGGCTTCCCTCCCAGTTTCAGATTCAAAGTCACCGGGGAGAATCTGGATGAGAATCTTGGATCAACAGGGTGTAGTGGAAAACATTTTGTGCGATAAAAATTGCAGGCCAGAGAAGCTGAAACTGATATTGCCATGATGACGATGTGGGTCTGCGTTCAAGCGCTTGCAGTACTGGTTAACGTACGTTTTACTCATTTATACCTTCCCTGAACGAATTCTATCTATATACGATAGTTTCGCATGTGTCGCAGACACGATAATGCATTTTCTGAGGTTCTTGATTCGCGAAGAAAAACAGTTTAATCAACACAAAACCGCTCAACATACAAAAACCAAAACTTTGGCACTCACATTATATTTATTCTGTTGTATAGATGCCACCGATGCCAGACGAGAAGCAGCAGCACATAGTAGCGGTAAGGAAGTCCACCTAATACAGATTATGTAAACGACATTTTCTGGTCACTGACAGTGTTTATGCTTTTCCCAAAATTCATGCAAGAAGTGATCTTGGTTGTAAATCCATAGTTTGTCAAAGGTGTCGGACTTGAAAATAATATTAATAGGTAAAAAATTCAAAAGGACATCATATGCTTTACACAAGAACAACAGAATGAATAAGTGTTTAATATCTTTCATATGAATAAGTGTTTAATATCTTTCATATGAATAAGTGTTCGAATAAATTCCTAAATAACGAATATCAAAGGGTGTAAGGGTTTGTTGATACAATGTTGTCCTAGAAAAGGGAAGAGCATGAAGAGCATACAAATTTTCATAGTATGTTATTAATGCACTTTCTATTGCCATCAACTTTTCTTGCTAGTTTAAAAAAAATATGTGAACCTCCTGCATGCCACATCATGTGATATGTATATCATGCTCATGGTATCACATGGCTTCCACTCAATCTCTCACGTCAAACAAAAACAGTCAAAAATTCCCAGTTTAAACCATGAAATAAAATCAAACCAGAAGTTACCAAATTCATTCCAGGCAACTCTTCTGTATTTACGCCATTGCAGATGCTCACATTCGTCTTTTCAAACTCTATTTCAAAGAAATTCATTTGAAACAACTTTGCTTTGTTCTCTTACAGAGGAGGGCATTCATTGCAGAAAACTCTGCTTTGAAATTATTGATCACATGTAACTCTCCTTTGTTTGCTTACCAACAAGCCCTCAACAACTACAGAACTCATAGTATTTCACTGTTACTGTGGCATATTTGAGTTCGTATGGACAGCAAAGAGAACACATTCAAGGAATTAGGAAAGGTAAAACTATTTTTGCCAATTAGAAGCAACTCTACAATAATTTTCTATTTGACAAATAACAATGTTCAATGTTCTTTTTGAAAACCCTGTATCTCTTTTTCAAACTATAACCAATTTGCAACAAAGAGCTTAAGCTAGCAAAATAATGCTGCTGCAGGTTAAGTTTCTCAGCTATGATAAAAAAAAAACAATTGAATCACTCTTTAGCTCTGTAAAGAATAAAGTCATACATATAGCAGTGTTAGATACAGATTATTTAACCCAAAGAAAGTCGTCCATATAGCAATATTAGATACCGATTATTTAACCAAAACAACATACAGATTATTTAACCCAAAGAAAGTCGTCCATATAGCAATATTAGATACCGATTATTTAACCAAAACAACACCGTTGGTATATTCTTTGTGAGAAGATAACCTTCTTTTTCTTCGTATCAAAAACAAGTACAATCAATACAAAAATAATAAAGAATCAGACCATCCAAATCACAACATATTTTCTATATTCAAACAGTCCATCAAACCCTTTCTGGCATCTTCAATGCTTCCTAATTTTGCATAAATGTTTATGAGGCAACTATGAATGAAAGCATCAGCATAGAAAACCCTTGCTATTAGCATACAATGCATAGATCTAGCTATTTTTACATCTGTCAACTCCCCAAATGATGACAAAATCACAACAAAAGTATTTGCATTCAACTTGGCTTTATGTAGTGATAACATGTCTTCGAAAATATTAATAGTAGTCTCTCCACTTTATCTGGATGTTCTTACATCTATCAAATTTCCAAATGGTGGCAAAATCACAACAAAAGTATTTGCATTCATCTCCACTTTATCTTGCAACAATATTTCTTTAAAAAATTAATTGCAATCTCCCTCATCCCATTTTTCACATAGCCCATAATTGCTCTATTCCAAAAAAACATCTTTATATGGTATCATCCCAAAAACCCTAAACCCTTGATCAACCTTCTCACTCATGAAATAGCCAATAATAAGGGAGTTCCATGAAATCATATCCTCTTGAATCACTTTTTGAAACAATTTCTCCATTTTCTATATATGTCCATGATCACATTAGGTAGAAATCATGACATTCCATATAACCAAATTTTTTGTAGGTATTTTTTAGTTGATTCTTGTGAAACACTAGTTATCTTAAAGCTAGTCCAATAAATCCTTTGAAATTGTTTTTCTTAAGTGTTCATTTTGATCATGAGTTATTCTATGCTTGAATGGAACTGTCTACTCCCCTAAGTCGTCTTTATTACCGTTAATGTAAAATTATTGGGTAACATATTAAAAAAAATTTGTATTCTTATCCTAAAAATTTAGTTTAGCTATTAACAAATGCTAAAATAGATTTTTTTTCCCCTTTAATGTATCATTCCCTATCAAAGTTGTATTGTCAATGAGAGGTGGCTTAAGTGATGGGATCAATGATTCTCTAAATGTTAAGGATACAATAAGGTGATATGTTTTTCAATTATTAAGAAAGATTGTTAATTTTATTATGATTTATTATGATGAATTTAAATTAGTACATGAGTTTTATTACTTTTGACATGTTTTTTAAATCCATTGAAGTAGACAAAAAGAAGGTGTGAACACGAAGGATTTTTGGAGTATACATGGCAACAAAAAATTCAAAATCCTTCACTAAGTTCATTTGAAAAGAATGATCTTCAACTGTCATATTATTATGATGATGCATTTTTTTTGGATATATAAAGATCGAATAAATGATTTTATAAATGGAGAGCAAAATAATGCACTTTTTCCAACAAAGTTTCGATACAAGAAACGAAAGTAGCAATCCTGGAATGATAAAAGGAGATATAAGAGTAATCATTATATTAGTTAAATTGAGTAAGTAACTCCTATTATAATACATTTTTTTATAAGTATAAATTGATTCATTATCTGGGTTCTAACTTTACAAATTTATATTTACACATATCAATGTCAATTTGGACTTGAGAAAACAATTGGTATAAGCTAAAGAAGGGTAGAGTTTGTAATAAAGTTGGAAGAACAATAGGTTTTCAATGTAAATTTATTATTTACATTATGAGAGGGGTAGAAGAACAAGCTTGTGTGATATATAAGGAAATTAACCTTATAGACTTAGCTCGATTATATTGTCATGGGTTACTTGGTCCTATGGATGAGCCTAGAAAAATTTATTCTATGCATATTTCTAATGCATTAAAACAAAAAATAACATCTTATTGCAATGAAGCTATTCTAAGTGATATTACATATGGAAAGTATATTCATGATCTCTTTAAAGAAGGTCATCAATTTCAATGTTCAAGTAAGAGAGACATGTTTTCTCTTAAAAGATACATATACAACATATATAAGCAAACTTTTCTTGATTGCAAAAAACATGTAAATGATAAAATTATTTCTTGTTTATGGCATAAAAACTACCCATATTTTTTCTTCACTTATTAAGAAAAGAAAAAAGATAAAAATATTCCTCTAATTATTTGTCTTCAATCACCATGGATGTTAAAAAAGATGATCAACCTATTCCATAATAGCATATTGGTAATGGATTCTACATTTAGCATAAACAAATATGGGCTAATTTATCTTTAAACCTTTATCACTTTTTCAGTTTAATAAATAATGATGATTCTTATTTACTGATGATTATTGTTATCAATTTCACTTATATATAGTTATGATGTTTGATTCCCACTATAATGGCATTCATGTTGCATGGGTTATTTCATCAAGATACATTAAATTTGATGTGAAATAATGGATAAATAAGTTAAATGTAAGATGTAAAAATGCAAATACTAGTTGCATAGTAAATTTATTATGCTTGATGTTTCAAAAGCAGAAATCAATGTAGTCATGTATGAATTCATTTTTGTCATCATTATCATAACCATAGTCTTGTTCTAATCACATGACCTATGAGTTCATGTTTAACAAATAATGAATCTTTATTTTCTTAAATACTTACCAACTTCTAGACTATGATTAATTTGTTATAATAGGTCTATATTTGGTTATCATGTTTTTCTATGCTCTTAGCATGTATCTCATGCATGGAGAATTCATCAGATAAAGAAGTAAGAAAAAAGATGTCAAAGAAACTACATTACATAATAAATGGTTATAGTAATATTGATTGATGGGACACGATATCACATGGGCCGCGATATTGCAGTCTGCCACCAAATCTATAAATAAGAGGCGGCTCTCCCTTGTTTCGGATTCTAGGCCTAGACCATAGTAAAACTCTGGCAGTTTTACCTCTCCAAAGATAGAATAATTTCCATGTGCCCACAGTAGGAGCTCCAAAGTGAACAGATCTTTATTCGAGCAAATATTGTACCTGAACACAAGTTTGTGTACGGAAATAAAGACGAACTTATTGGNAGGAATTCGATTGGATCGCGCGTGTAATGCTTGTATTCGTATGGTTGAGTGTAGGGGTACCTCGCCACTCATCATTGGCGCGGTTGCTAGGGACTAAGTTGTTTGTGCGCTAAGTAGAACATAGGAAATCATCCACATCATTGGGAAGCTTAAATGAACCCTTAAGGTTAATTAAACAAAAAATTATATAACGGTTAATCAGCACACCGAATAAGACACAATGTCTTCTTCTTCTAACAAAAGCACTTCACCACCTAGGGATCACACAAGAGACAGTCGGCGGCACCAAACACATAACCAAAACCTACCAGTTCCTCAATAGTATCGGGTGGTATATACTCATCTTTATCCTCCATCAGGATAAACAACTGCACTGGAGAGACTTGCAAGGTAACATAGTGTTACCCCTAGATTGTGCAGTCCCCAACATGCTCCTTCGTGCTCTTGCACAGATAGGCATGACGCAGCTATATGCTGAATACGTTATAGGTGATTTTGACACAAGGGATTACCATCCCACAGCAACGCAATGTCTAAGGGACTTGAGGTAGGAGAGCCACCATACATTGTTGAAGGGCAAAGGGGTTCCGCACATCCTAAGCAAAATTGGAGATGGTGAACCAATTATAATAGGTTCTCCATCAAATGATGTCCCCCCTCCTAACAATAGTGAGGAGGTGGGGTATTAGAACCTATGCTTCACGATACACAATCCTAGTTCTAACCCCCATGAACACCAAGTGTTCATTGAGGGAACAAAAACACATGACAAGGACGGGCATTCGGATTGTCATCACGATTGGGGCCGAAGCCACCGACAAGAAGGTAAGAAACATTGTCATGGTGATGGTTCTCCTTCTTCTTCCCCTTCATCACATCATTCACCCTCTCCTTCCACATTAGGATGCAATCACAAGGAGCACAACGGTGAGGATAAGGGTAAGCAAAATGAGAGACCTCAACGAGAGAGTCGAAAGCGAGGATGAGGGCACTCTAGAGAGTCAAGGCATGAAAGAAGGGAAAGTAGGGAACCACATAGGCATCATTGACATC
>MNCI01014373.1:665010-704853 GCA_015680685.1 Gnetum montanum
CTTTGCATGGTGTGGTTCTCACGTATAAATACATAAAACAAAAAAAAATAGAAAAAAGTGAGAATTCAAAGCACACCCCTTAGACAAAATAATTCATTGGGCTACAAGCACTGGTTATGGAACTCAAAATAAAAATGTTCCCTCTAACTAAGGCCCTTCCTTGCTTCCTTTCTCATCTTTCGCTTCGTCGGAATGTTGGTGACTCTTTGGTGGAGACATTCTTGTTACTTCAAGAGGATGGGTCGGCTGAATGCATTAATGTGAAGTCACTGGATGTGGTTTGTTGAGGCTGGAGTTGGAATGAGATTTTTCAAGTCACATTAATCATTAAATACACAAGGGGTTGCACACCACCCTGTTCTTGAGACTCCATTCCATTCTCTTTTCTCCATCCTTCTTTCTCCATTATTCACCTCATTGCTAGTTGTATCATTAGTGTATATTTTGGTTGATGCACTGTTTTCTTTCTGGTAAATTCTTGTGGCTAAGACTTTAACTCTTATTTCCAAATGACATTCCTAGAGCCTATGGACTCTTTGAATGTGGGTTTGTCAGGGCATTAAGGGCATGAGCCTGCTTTGGTGAGGATCCACTAGCATTCCTATTTGGTGCACCAGTTAAATTATTTCCCTTGACATTTTGCAATAAAATCTATTTTGTTCATTTCCATCTTGACATCCATTTCATTGACGTTGTAGTTGTCTCTTTTTCTCCATCTTTCTTATTCCTTTTCTTTTTCCATTCTATCGCTATCGGCGGTTTGCTCTTAGTCATGGGGGTCCTGACCCAATTTTTTCGATTTTCTCCTAACCCCTACACCTTCGGTAGTCACCATTAGTATATCTCCAGATCCATATCAAACATTCCACAACTTAGCCAATGGGCCTTTCACCGAAGCAAGGTATCCACTACATTGTGATTCATTTACACTTGCTAATACAAAAGACTATGTTGTGTGTGCAAATGGCAATCATGCAACAACGGATTAGATCTGGAAGGAACACTTGGAATGGAGTGGTGCTGAAGCAACTATGCAAGGAGCAAGATCGATGGCATGCTTATGGATAAACAACGAAAGGCGCAATCTAGGCATTGGTAGCAGCAGACTTCTCCTCTCTTCTGTCTTCTCTCTCAGTTGCCAAATAAGGCCTAATGTCAAATGTATAAGGTGTTCACTCTTGTTGTCGTGAACACCAATTTTGTCTTGTTCTGTAATGATGATCTATTCATATGTCATCGCATTCACCATTAGTTCCATTCAAGTCAATAATCCCATACCTTCCCAATATTTTGTAAGGAACTCGAGGATGAGTTTTTATTCAGTCATGGGGGTATGATGGGACGCGATATTGCATGGGCCGCTATATCGTGTACGCGATATTGTGTCTGCCGCGATATCGCAGTCCATCGCCAAATCTATAAATAAGAGATGGCTCTCCCTTGTTTCGGATTCTAGGCCTAGACCATAGCAAAACTCTAGCAGTTTTACCTCTCTAGAGATAGAATAATTTCCATGTGCCTACAGTAGGAGCTCCAAAGTGAATAGATCTTTATTCGAGCAAATATTGTACCTGAACACAAGTTTGTGTACGGAAATAAAGACAAACTTCTTGGATAAACCTTGTAGTGCATGGAATAGGCTAAATAGGACTTTAATTATTTTTATTTATTGTTCATCATTTAAATGCTTTATTAGTTCATTAAATCTCTCTCAACCCTTCTCTCATAGTTAAGTGCATTCAATATGACCGCTTCAAGCATGTGCATTACGCTTGGTAATCCCAACAATGAATAGCGTTTGGTAACCAAGGTTGCATTGGTTCAGGTTGTGAACAGTAAGTGGGAATGGATACTAATGCTAGGTTAATTAAGACTTAGTTAGTTAAAGTTATTTAATTAGTCTCTTCACCTTTTCCCTCATTAGCATAGGCGATAAAATAGAAAAGATATAAAAATCATATACCTCAGACTTACTTAACCATACAACCGTGACAAATACAAGTAAGTCTGGGAAGACATCGATTGATTAACCTTAAGTGTTCCATAAGGCATGTAGGCACTTAGTTTAAGGTATTCGACCAGATCGCACGTGTAATGCTCGTATTCGTATGGTTGAGTGTAGGGGTACCTTGCCACTCATCATTGATCATGTTGAGGATTGAGAACTTAGAAGGGGGGTTGAATAAGTTCCAGCTAATGAGACCCAATTCTTGAACAATAGATGTAGGTGGTTCTCCAACTTGTGTATGTGCACACTCAAATGATAGAATCCTTGCATACCTTTGGACTTTGTTCCTTCAAAATGTGGTTTCAAGGGTACCATAACCTTTACAAAGTCTTAAGCTCTAGTAGGGGTGCTTTCTTTCAACAACACACCCAACCCATCAAGGTCCCAACAAGCTCAAAAGATATCTTCTATTAAGAAGCACATCCAACCTCTTAGGGCTTACAATAGGAGATAGAAATATCAAGGAAGAAAATAAACTAAGCTTATGATTCCTTACCTTTTTGCTCAATAAAATAATAAGCAACTTAACAAATGATAAGGAGATGAAGTATAAAATATCTCAAAAGATGTATACAATGATTGTGTAATCACATGAGCAGTGCTTGCTTTTTCCAAAAAGGTATCAGTTTCTTTTATCATCTTGTCAACATCACATGTTTGTTGGAATTCATAAAATGGCTAGAAATGACTGGTTGAGATGTCTTCTATGAGCTTGAGACATCTTATTACATTTTCCATCTTACAAGTGAAATGTTTCATTTGTCCTGAAACGTCTTGATGGAATTTATGACATCTTGCTATAACTTGAGACATCTACTATTTTGTAGAGACATCTTGCTTGAGACTAGAGTTTCTTAGCTAAGATCTCTTGCAGCAGAGTGATAGGTCTTGTCAAACTCCAAGACATATTCTTTGGAATTTGAGACATCTTACATCCTTGTGATTTACTCCAAACCCTTGCATTTTCTTATTGGACTTAAATACTCCAACTTATTAATTCATGCTCTTATTTTTGTCTCCTTAATATTCTTTATTCATTTTTCTTAGACCTACAAGATCGTACAAGCATATTAATAAATTCTTCATTTTTCAAGGTTTTGATATGCCAAAAGGTCAACAATATTTCTCTTTTTGGTAATGTCCAAAACTTGAGAAAATGGGTTAGCATAAAAATAACAACAAGCATATAATAGACAAATAAAGAAAAACACACATAATACTTCCCCTTTTGGGCATTATCAAAAAGAAGTTTCCTTGTGAAACTCCCCCTAAATATGAGCTCTTTCCTTGTCCTCCCTTTTTTTGTTTTATTTATTTATTTAGAAATGATGTTTTTCACCTAATAGGACATGGTCCTATCCCCATGTCTTTACATAAAGAAGTAAGTCTCCATTCATCAAAATGCTTGCTAAAGGCATCAACAAGTTGATCATCTATCCCAATATATTCTAACTTAACATGTGCAAGTTGAGTATGCTCTCTTATGAAGTGATCTTGAATTTCGATATGCTTTGTATGAGAGAGTTGAATAGGATTTTTAGTCATGTTAATAGCATTACATTTGTCACATAAAATACGTGTGTTATCTGATTTGATCCCTAGATCCTTGAGTGTTTATTTCATCAAAAGAATTTGAGCATAACAACATCTAGTTGAAATATATTCTACTTTTTCTGTAGATAGTGCTATAGAGGTTTTCTTCATAGTTTTTCAAGAGACAAGACTCTTTCCTAGAAAGAAGTAGCTACCACTTGTGATTTGACAATCATCTATATAGCCTACCCAATCTACATCATGGTACCCAACAAGATCAAGTATGAAGTCCTTTGAATACCAAAGTCCTTAATTAATAGTACCCTTTAGATAATGAAAAATTCTCTTGACAACTTTTAAATATGATTCTTTGGGATTAGCTTCATACCTAACATAAATTCCAACATACATAGTCATACCTCAATAACTAGTAGTTAGATATAGTAAACTACCAGTTGTATCTATAAAGCTTAAGATCAACTAATTTTCCTTATTCATATCTATTTAGCCTAAAGTGTGCAGTCATTGGTGTTGTTTTAGCTTTTACCTTAGCCAAATTGAATTTTTGGAATAGATCTTTGATGCATTTTGTTTGACAAATAAAGGTCCCACCTTTGGTTTGATTGATTTGAAATCCAAGGAAGTTTTTGAGTTCTTCCATCATACTCATTTCAAATTCTATTTGCATAAGATCTGAAAACTTCTAATATAAAATTTCATTAGTAGCTCCAAAAATAATATCATTAACATAAATTTGGAGAATAAGCAGATTCATATTATATCATTTTAGAAACAAAGTTACATTAGCCCTATCTCTTTCAAAACCATTAGATATGAGATGTTGTGAAAGTCTATCATACTAAGTTCTAGGATCTTGCTTGAGCCCATAAAGAGACCTTTTTGGTTTAAAGACATAATTTGGATGGATATAATCTACAAATCCTTTAGGTTGCTCAACATACACATCCTCTTGAATGGTGAAATTCAACAAAGCACTTTTGACATCCATTTAATATAATTTGATTCTTTTGATGCCTGCATAAGCTAGAAGAAGTCTGATTGACTCAAGCTTCGCAATAGGAGCAAACATTTCACCAAAATCAATGTCCTCTTGTTGATTGTAACCTTTAGCAACTAATCTAGCTTTGTTTTTGATAATGTTTCTATTTTCATTTGTCTTGTTCCTAAACATCCATTTTGTTCCAATAATTTGCTTGTTCTTGGGTTTAGAAGTAAGTTCCCACACATCATTTCTGATAAATTAATTTAACTCTTTTTGCATGGTTGAAATCCATCCTTCCTCCTTTTCTACCTCTCTAAATTTTTTAGGTATACTTGTCCTATAACATCATCAAGGGAATGTGATCTTTAGAGCCTAGGCATTTTGAGCTAAGTTCGAGTAGCATCTTTATGTTCACTTTTCATTTCAGGATCTCTTTAAATTTCTATATGGGAAGTAGTAGAGATTTTCTAAATAGAAATTTCTTCATCATCAGTGCATAAATTTGAACCACAACCATTACTATAATCTATTTTTACATTTATAGTTTCCTTCAGAATGTTAGTTCTTTTGTTGAACATCCCATTTGCCCTACTAATTGTAGAGTCTTGTAGAAAAATCCCCTCATTAGTTTTGGGATCAAACTTTCTTACAACATCTTTTTTGTTTAAAATATAACATTTTTCACCTAATGAATCATATTTTGTGGGACTTTGATATCAAATATAGAGCCACACTATTAGGTACTCGATAGTGGGTCCTAAGATGTGATGTTGGATATTTGATATCGCAGGGTATGTGTCGGCCTATAAATATAGTGCTTGGGCACACGGTTTGGATATAGTTTTTGTCATAGCATAGCATAGCTCTTGTAGTTTCTTTTCTCTAGAGTTATAATATTTTCCAAAGTGCCCATAGCATGAGTCCTTGAGTGTAGGGATCTTTATTCGAGCACTATTGTACCTAAGCATGACAGTATGTGTGGTAATAAAGATAAGCTTTTTGATCAAACCTTGTAGCACCTTAGCTAACTTAAATATTTTATTTATGCAATTAATGTTTTATGCAATTTCATTTAATACTACCAAGTAATTAAGCTAAAGTAAGATGGTTCGATTAAATTGAAAAAATTAAGCACATAAGTACGACCACTTTGAGTACATGTATGACTCTTGGTAATCCCAGCAACGCTTAATGTTTGGTAACCCAACAGCATTATATGTGTTCAAGATGTGCACAAAAAGTGGGACCAAATACTTATGTTAGGATAGCGAGTTACTAATTAGCAATTATATTAGTTAAATTGGTTCATAATTTAAGTTTTAACTTGTTCTTAATCGTAGGCAAATAAAATACAAAATAATAAAAATCATATACCTTAATTACATTTAACCATACAATTAAGCTCCACAAGTGTAGTTGAGAAGACAATGATTGTCATGATTAGATTTTATGTCCTAGAACTAATGTACTTAGGAACTTAAGGTTTGTGGAATTTGACCAGATCATGTGTGAATGCTTGTGATCTGTATGGTTGGGTGTAGGGGTACCTCACCGCTCATCATTGGCACCATTACTAGGCATCTTTAGTTATTACGTGTGCTATCTATGACTTAGTAAAAATTATTCAAGATCATTGGAACGAATCCTAGAGTCATATAATACATTAAAATAACTACAATAATTTTAGGAAGTACACTAAATTTTTTATTTTCTAATACAAGATGTCTTCTTCTCATAGGAGTGATTATCTACCCAAGTTTAATAGAGTAAATCAATAGGTGCCCCAAGCTTATAGAGTGGTATATGCTCATCCTAAAGAGTATGTACCCAATTTCACCTTCGTCTTACACCAGGATGAACTACTACAATGGCGAGACATGGAGGGCACCATTGTGTTGCTACTTGATCGATCTGTTCCTGTGATGCTCCACCAAAATCTTATGCGATTGGGCCTCTAGGGACTTCATGTTGGATATGTTGTGTAGGATAGTGATGCCAAGGATTATCATCCCACTGATGCACAACTTCTAAGGGATCGATAGCTAGAGAAATGTCACAAATCTACAAAGGGGAAGTAGTTTAATGATTTTTCATACCTAACGTACCAAAAAGATGGTGGAGAACCCTTCTTTAAGGGTTTTCCATTCAACGATCCAAAATCTTGATTCTAGTAAGAACATATCCAATGACAAAGGGGGATCCAAGGAGGAGAGTTATGGTAGGGATGTGGATAAGAAACATGATCATGATCATAATCGTGATCACCAAAGAGGGAGTGGCAAGCATTGTGATGGTGCTAGTCCTCCTTCCTCTTCACCTTCATATCATATTCTTCCTCTTCTAGCTTTGAACGCAATTGTAGAGGGGCACGATTATGATGGAGATGACCAATGGGACCAAGATGATCATAGAGATCGTTAGGCAAGTCAAGACCCAAGGCATGGGCATTCAAGAGAGACTCATTGCCATGAACTAAGGGGTAGCAGAGGGCATCATATGCACCAGAATCATGATCTCAATGAGCCTTTGCTTACTACTTGAAGCATGCTAAACATTGTAGAGGCAATGAGAATTCCTACAAGGAACATTAAAGATAGTTGGATTAAGAGGCTAGACATGAACAATATTCCTAGATTTGAAGGGGGATATAATTCATATCCATAGAACCACCCTCAAGCTTTCTATGATGCCTGTGCCTTGCAAAATATAGAAAAAAATTAGCAAAAGCTTAAGTTGTTCCTCATACACTCATTAAAGAAGCATAGAGCTAGTACTGGTCCTTAGAACTGGAATCCATTAGATAGTGGAGTATAATGCTTAAACTATTCAACAACAAATATCAAGTGTACTTCTAAGTCTCTTACTTGAGGAGGCAAATCCAAGGATGGAATCAAGGAACATATGAACCCTTGGATTCCACCATTAGCCAATACTATTCCTTATAACATAGATGTCCTAGCCATGGTTTTTCCCAACAGGAAAAACTTCACCACATCGTAGATGGGCTCTAATCAGCAATGAGGAGAACTCTTGGTGTCTAGGCCCAAAGGTGATTGTCAAAATTAAGCACCCATCATATCTAATGACTAATTGAGTGGGTAGTAAAAGAAGAAGGAGAGTTGAGGTAATGCAAAAGTGCAGAAGAATACAATTGCAATCCTTCAATTCGCAAGAGGAAGGTTCAATTTTGTGATAGTAAGGAGGAATCATCACTTGATGAGGTGGTGAATTGTAAGAACTTGATGATTCAAAAATGCACCTCTCATATGGATAAACTAGATCAATTATGGGACTTTATGGATAGTTGATTTCAAGTTGTTTTAAAAATTGCTAAAGAGCCTAAAAAATAAAGTAGTAATCGTGATTGCAGAAGGCACAAGGAAGCTAAACATGTCAATCAAAGGGGTAAGTGAAAGATTGTTTTAGTAGAGGAAGTTGTAGGAATTGAATTAGACAATGATGATGCGTGTGACATCTACCAATATGAACATTCTAAGGGATGTTTCCCCATCATGTTGTCCTTACAAGAGTTTGGGGTGTATGCTCTAAATCCATAACTAGTAAAAAGCAAACACCTAGAAGATTGTCTTATCCTCAAGGAAATTCTAGGTAGTTTTACTAGCAACAATAGTATTATCCAAGTGGAACTCCACCGCAACCATACGAGTAGTATGAATAGTGGCAACAACCACAGTCATGGGCGCTACCACCACCAAGGTAGAAATACCCTTACAAACAACCTGATCCATATGGATATTATGTTCAACAACCCCTATCTCCATGTGACCCTTCCAGTAACATTTCTACTTAACAACATCACTACTACCCTCTCAAATATTATCAAACTCATTCTCCACATTCAAGGAGGGATACCACTTTCTATCCTTATCTTTCTCCTATTCTTACACCTGTTCCTCCACCCTCAACATAGCTACCACATGCTCCATCTATGTAGGGTGAACTTCTAGCCCAACCATAGCAATGTAATGTTACTAGGGCTATTAATCTACAGCTAGTTTATCAACTAAGTGGTTCAAATACTAGATCATGGAAAAGACCTTTTTTTTACCCCAAGAGTCCACCTCAACCCTTACATACACATGTGGTTGGCAACCTTGTTCCTCCATCTCTATCCACATCTAATTCCTTTGAGTCCCCTTCAAACCAAATACCACCCAGAATCCATACTATTATGCTCACTCATGTCGTATCTAATTAGATTCAAGCTGGGAACCTTCTCAAGAAATTAGCTAATCCTAGGAGTCCTCTTATTTATTTGCAGATTGCTGGGAATGAACCATGTAAAGCTCTTCTTAATTTAGGTTTTGGTGTAAACTTGATTTCTCATGAGATGTATACTACCTAGAACCTGCCATCCCTCAAAAAGAGCAATATTCGATTGAAATTGGTAGACTAGTCCATTACTATTCCATTGAAACTGGTGGAAGACATTATGACCACTGTCTATGGGTGGTCTTACCCTACTAATTTCCTAGTGATGAAGGTTGAGAACTATAAAGGGGACTTCCCATTCATCATAGGAAGGGCATGGCTAAGTTTTGTTGATGCAAGAATGGGCATTAGAGATATTTCCCTAGAAATATCTAAGGAAAATGCATTCAGAAAGATCAAGAAGAAGCAAGTTCCATGTATTGCCTATAGTGATACAGGGTGTAATTGTGTGCATAAACTTTGGCCCATGAAATGGGCATCCATTTCCACATGTAGAAAATATGCATCTAAAGTAGATATTCAACGGTGTCTATACATAGCAGCCACAAAATAGGAGGGCACCCAGTGGTTGACCACTGATCCTAAAAGCAACACACTTTGTATGGAACCTACTGAGAACCTGACATGCGCATATGTCACAGGCATGGATGAACTAGAGCAAGTTCATCACCAAATCTTTGATAATGTAATTAATGACACTTATTGGGGAGATTTGGAAATTCCTAAAAATTTTAAACAAGAGCCCCTTGAGTTAAAAACTCTACCTATCGGCATGGAATATGCATTCTTAAAAATGGGAATATGATAATAATCAATGCAAATCTTGCTCTAAAATAGAAATAGATGGTGATGAATGTGGTTGAAAAATGGTCAAAAACCTTTACTTGGTCATATCCTAAACTCATAGGGATTAATCCTAGGATATGCTAGCATTGTATCTACACTACCCTAGCCATCAAGCCAAAGAAGCAACTATAGCAGCGATTGAAACCCAAACTAAAGTAGATCATTAAAGAGGAAATTGAACAATTCCTCAAGGTAGGGGCTATCTATCCCATTGTGGACAGTGAGTGGGTTAGTCCACTTGTACTTGTACCAAAGAAAAGTGGTAAGTGGTGGGTTTGCATTAATTTTTAACTGTTAAATATGGCAACATTCAAGGACCACTTTTTGTTGCCATTCATTGATCAGGTGTTAGACACCATATCTAGGCATTGCTATTATAGTTTTTTGGATGGTTATAGTGGCTACACCCAAATCCAAATCATGTTAGAGGACAAGGCCAAAACAACATTCACGAGTCCTTGGGGGACCTTCGTATATTGCAAGATGCATTTTGGTCTATGCAATGATCATGCTGCATTCCAATGCCTGGTCTTAAGCATCTTTTAACAGCAAATCGGTAGTGGAGTGGAAGTCTTTATGGATGACATCTCCACTTATGGCACTACATTTGAGCAAGTCTTGGATTGTGTTGAGTAAGTACTAAAAAGATGTGTGGAAACAAACTTGTAGCTCAATTGGCAAAAAAGTCATTTGATGGCCCAAAAGAACATTGTATTGGGGCACCAAAACTCACAAGTAGGACTTGAGGCTAACCTTGAAAAAATAAGGGTTATTCAAGGAATTACCCACCAATCAGAAACTATAAAAGATGTCTGATCATTCCTTAGACACATTGGCTACTATTGGCGATTCATAGAGAATTTCTCTAAGATTGTAAAACCATTTGTTAAGCTAACAAAGAAAGATACTCCATTTGTCTAGACTAAGGAATGTGAAAAAGCATTCCAACAACTAAAGGAGAAACTTGTAGAAACTCTAATTCTATAGGAAACCAACTAGTCCAAACCATTTTATGTTATGACAGATGCATCAAATTACACCTTGGAAGCTATGCTTATGTAGTTGGACAACAAGAAACATCCATATTACATCCACTGTGCAAGCCAAATGTTACATCCGATCTAGAGACAATAGGTATGGTCATATGCTGATGATTTATGCATTATGTGTGGAGTCTTGGTGGCTTGTTGGGGATGAGTTAATGTATTTTATATGTTATGAGGCTTCCTCTTTATGTTACAATTATGATGTCTTTACATTCTTCGCTACCGTGCACATATCTGGTATGTTTTTATGCTTTATTTGTGATTTCAGTATTTAGGTTTTTACACTATAGTGCTATGTTGCATGATGTTTGGGTGAGGTTTTGGCATGTGACTATGTAGAGCATATGATAAGGATCTTGTAGGTTCAAATGGATTTTGATTTGGAGTCTTGGTGTGTTTGTTACGCATGGTTAAAGTTCACAACATTAGTTGTAGAGGAAAAATAAATAAATATAGCTTGTGAAACTATTTCATAAATAATAATAATAATAAAATTCAAAAGTAAAGTTATGTTTCATTTGCACATGACGTGCGCTACCTCAGTTTTGTATTTTTATTTAGGAAAATAAAAACCAATGCATAGAAGTAATGTTAGGCATAAGCCTTGTTTTTTTTTATTTTAACATGAAAAGAGACCCACCACCCTTTTGCACCACCACTTCTAACACAATCAGGTTTTCTCTATTTGCTTTTGTTTGGGGAAAAAAAATGCATAGGAGCCTATTTTCTTTCATTTTTCTTTCTAATCTCTTTTTCTATTCCATATTTTTTTTAGATTTTGAGCTTTGTGAATGGTTTTTGCTTACTTTGAACCTAGATTTGGGATTGTTGCTATCATATCTACATAGGTGTAGAACTTGTTTGGAGTGAAATGGAGCCCTACTAGATTTTTGAGGGTTTTCTACTTGTTTAAGCCTTTCTTCCCAACAATTTTAATTGGTGGGTTCTCTTTACCTTTTTCCTATATTTTTGTGTTGGATTAGTGTATATGATTATGAGATGTTGGCATGTGGGGTGGATAGCTCAAGGATTGAGCTTGGATAAGTTATTTTGTCTATGTTCCGAAATTGTCCAATTTTGGTTATGAATTGTGTATTAATATATATGTGATGCATGGGATGATGTGGACTTGTAGAATATGATATGTGGTGTTGATGAGTCTTGTATGATTGGAATATGATATTTGCAAGGCCTATTGGAGTGTGAGCATTTTGCGAGTTCCAATCCTTCCTAGTGGTACTTAAATATTATTTGATTAATGAAACTTTGAACATGCATAACTTGGCTTTCAGGAGTCTGATTTAGGTAAAATTAGTGTTTTTGGGATCATTTTGGAAAGGACATTCTAATCGTAGAATTAGTTTTCTCTTTGGGCATATCTCATTTTGAAGGTTATTATAGTGGTCATTTGTATGGAAGTACATGTTATTTGAGAAGTATGGTATTGTTTTGTCATATCGATGTATTCATGTTGTTTTGGGAAATTGAGGTTTGTTTTCATGGAATGACTATCACTATTAGGGGTGGATATGTATGGTTATGTTTGTTGGGTGTGTTGTGCTTATGACATGTGTTGGCTTAAGCTAGTTAGATTGTGTATATGTTTTCATGATGATGCCTATGATGGTCATTGGTAGGTGGTGCTACCATGAGGGTGTGGACTAGTTGGTGATGAGGCACGTTGGAGGTAGTTTGGATTGACCCCCACTATGATGCATCAGTGAGGCTTCTATCTTAGGCCTCATCTTGAGAGTGGGAGAGTATAGATGTGTTCGTCCCTATGACTGGTTTGTGGCATAGGTGTGTTTATCCCTATCACCAGTCCTCTAGAAGGCTAGTGGTAGCAGGTTGTAGGTTGATGGACCCTAGCACTGTTTGGATAAATAAAAGACTAATAAAAGACCTATAGGCGATGGCTATTATGAGTATGCATGGACATGTTTCACATGCTACACTGAGCATGGATATGCTAGTTACCACATGGGCTATGTATATGATAGTATCAATTTGTGAGTCATATCATTGATAATATGTGTTCTGATTAGATTATGATTATGTGGATCATGGACTCTTTATGGTATATCATGGGTATGATGACATGGGTAGGATAGATGATGTTGGACCATGGCTTTATCTGTGATTGTATGATAGTATGTTAACATTATGGTTGAGATGGTGGGTGTGTTATTTTGAGCATGCGTAAGACTAATAGTTGTTGCAAGTTGCCTTGTACCCCACTCCTCTCCTCTAGTGTAGCACTTCTTGACCATCTAGCAGGGGAAGTGTGAAGGCATCCCACTAAGTTATGTACTAACTTTATTTAATTACAAGTGAAATGCACAAGAGCCTAGATGAGCACAAAGAGGGAGAGTAGAGGAGGGGAAAATCTTCAGTGCTTGGTTAATGTATATTTTCATGTATAGTAGTAGGGACTATGTATCATTGCATGAAACTCTTTGTACTCTTATATATACAATGATGATGGTTTATGGATTTTTTTTTGTATTTTAGCAGAGCAATGTGTAATTTTCCTTAGAGACATGCCTTTTTATAAATTAAAATGCTTGTTTAGTTTTTGGTGTGGTAGGAAATTGTGATACAATTTGACCTTTCTTCATATCATGTATTCTAAAATCATTAGTTTTTTTAGTTATCATGCTTCTGTTGTAAGGTTACGTGATCCTAGGCATCACCCTACCTTACCTAGGGCAGGGTGTTACATTGTGGTATCAAAGCTAGTTTACTCTAATGTTGTATGATGGTTGGGGTACTCATTCATTTGTGATTTCAAGTTATAGATATGTATAGTAGACATGGTCATGATGTTGTTGGGGCCTGTAGACCAGAAGGACCTAATGATGGATAGGAGCAGCTTCCTCCAACATCTAGCAGTGGTCCTATAAATAGGGTACTAGAGCTTATACAACAATTGTTAGAGCTCATACAGTAGCATGTTGCAGCTAGACAGTAGCATGTTGCAACTAGTGATGCTCTTGTTCCCATGGTCAGGGAAGTAGAAAGTGGTAGTGGAGGTTCAGGAGAACCAAATAGGCAGCTTAGCAATAGGGACTAGTAGAGCAATCTCAGAAGTTGGGATCTCCTAAATTTGATGACACTGAGGATCCCACTATAGCTACAGAATGGTTGGAGGAATTAAAAAAGGCATTTGATTTGATGGGTTGTTCATTGGTTCAGTAGACTCGCTTGGAAGTTTATCAGTTGGTTGGTACTACTCAGCATTGGTGGATAACTGAAGAGCAAGCCAAGGGATGGACTAGTCAAGAGATGGCATGGGATGATTTTATAGCATCTTTCATAGGCCTTTGTGTGTCTACCCAATATGCATAGGCCAAGAAGGATAAGTTATACCATTTGTATCAGGATAGTTGGTTTGTATGATGCTTGTTTCTTTGAGCTAAGTAATTATGTACCCTAGATGCAGATAGATGCTTGTGCATAGTGGAAAAGGTTTGTTTGAGGTTTGAGAAAGGATCACCTTTGACCTCTTAGATTGACTTCTTATGATGAAGCTAGAGTAGTAGCCATGGATTTAGAGAGGACTTAGGGAGAAGATACAATGTGTAAAGAGAGGTGATAGGGGTAGAAGAGAGTATTGAATCTGGAAAGAGGCTTGGCTCCTCTAAGTAAGCTCATGATCATGGAGGAGAACACCCAACACCTACTCATGGTCCTACTATTGGAGCTAGTCATGGTGTTATTGTTTGTTATAGATGTGGGTAGCCTGGTCATCTGTAGAGGGATTTCCAGAATTGTTTTGCATGTGGAAAACTAGCATTAGGCTTGGAAGTGTCTAAAGTAGGTAGGTAGTAGTGGAGGAGGTAGAGGTCAAGGATAGTGACCTCCAATTCAAGGTGGACATGGAGCACTAGTCACTCAGTCCAAAGGGGGAGGACTAGAGGAATCTAGGATGGGTGTATGCCTTAACAGACTAGCCTTTGGATGTGCATCCAAACATAGTGATGGGGATGTAAGGCATAATTTTGGGCTTTGCTATGTTGATGTTATTTGATCCAGGTGGTAGCTATTATTTTATAGATCCTACAGTTGCACATCATGTAGCTCTTGTATGTTATTCTCTTTCTCCTGGATTGATAGTATCTTTTACTAGGGGTCATGAAACTCAAGTTGATCAGGTGTGTATAGGTGTGCTAGTGGAATTGGAAGGTGTGCAATGGGTTAGTGATTTACATGTTATGGATCTTGGGGTGTATGATGTAATTTTGGGATGGATTGGTTATTCTAGTTCAATGCTAGTTTAGATTGTTGGCAAAAGCTCCTATGACTACAATTAGTTGATGATGTTTTGATTAAGGTACAAACTTGTCTGAGGACTGTGCACCTAGATTTAGTCTCCTCTCGAATGTAGTGTAGGATGCTTAAAAAATGGCATGAATGCTTTGTTGCTACAATCTATAAAATAGATATGGTGGATATAGATCAAATTCCTATGGTTCATGCATTCCATGTATTCCAGTCAAAATTATCAAGTTTGCCACCAAGGAGAGAGATTAAGTTCGAGATTGAAATTAAACCTGGTATAGAGCCTATTTCAAAGGCTCCACATAAGATATCTCTCGTAGGGATAGCAAAGCTAAAGATTTAGCTACAAGAATTACTAGATAAAGGCCTTATTCAACCTAGTGTATCACCGTGGGATGTACCAATGCTATTTGTTAAAAAGAAGGATGTGGGTTTGTGGCTATGCATAGATTACAGGTAGTTAAACTAGGTGATCATGAAAAATAAATATCCTCTAGTATGCATTGATGACTTATTAGACCAACTTCAGGGAGCTCATGTATTCTCAAATATTGATCTTAAGTTTGGATATCATCAAGTGCAGCTTCGTGAACAAGATGTGTCAAAGATAACGTTTAGAAAATGGTATGGCCATTATGAGTTTTTGGTGTTATCCTTTGGATTGAAAAATGCACCAGCAATTTTCATGCACCTTATGAACAATGTGATGTGACCATTCCTAGATCAGTTTATTATTGTGTTCATAGATGATCTCTTAGTAATTCTCCTGATGAGAAATTGCATGTAGAGCAATTGCAGACGATTTTATAAACTTTAAGAAAGTACCAATTGTATGCTCAACCATCCATGTGTTCATTTTGACAATCAGAGATTTAGTTCTTGGGACATGTGGTGTTAGGAGCTGGTATCTTTGTGGACCCTGCAAAGATTGTAGTCGTTCATGATTGGCCTATGCTACACTTAGTAGTGGAGGTATGAAACTTCTTGGGATTAGTAGGATATTACTAGAGGTTTGTGGAACATTTTTCTTGCATAGCATCTCCTTGACCTAATTGTTTAGGAAGGAGACCAACATTACTTAGGGCCTAGCTTGTTAGGCCACATTTGAAGAGTTGAAGCATAGATTGATGACTTATCTAGTGCTAATATCTCCTACACCAAAACACCCATATGATGTTTGTACTGATGCTTCAGGGGATGAATTTGGTTGTGTGTTGATGCAGGATGGATAGGTTGTGGCTTATGCATCCCATCAATTGGGGCCACATGAAACTAGATACCTTGTGCATGATCTAGAGTTGAGTGGTGTGATATTCACATTAAAGATTTGATGGCATTATCTATATGGGGAGTAGGTTGCTATTTTGACTAATCATAAGAGCATCTAATATCTTATGAGTCAGTCATAGTTAAGCTTGCAACAACATAGATGGGTGGAACTACTTGTTGATTTTGGTTTTGCTATTAAATACAGGCTTGGCAAGACTAATAAAGTAGTGGATGCATTGAGAAGGGTGGTGAGTAAGCTTAATAACTTAACAATCCAATCAGATTGTCAAGAGCAGATATGAGAGCAACAATGACATGATCCATGGTGTTAAGAATTGAGGCACCAGATTACCTCTAAAAGACCACTCTTTGTGGATAGTCAAGGAGCATTATGGAGGAATGGTTGAGTATGTGTTCCAAAAGCTCTATGAATTTAGTTGATGGATGAGGCCCACCTAAGCAAATACCATATGCATTCATGTAGTTAGAAAATGTACCAGAGTTTATGATAGATGTATTGGTGTCATGGTATGGAGAGGAATGTAGGAGAGTATGTATCTCGATGTTTAATTTACCAGCAAGTGAAGATAAAGCATCAGAGACTTGGGGGCTATTTGCATTCCCACAATATTTCTAAGTGGAAATGGGATGCCATTGATATGGATTGCATTGTTGGTCTTCTACAAGCTCATAGTGGCTATGATGCTATATTAGTAGTTGTTGATTTGTTGATAAATTTTGCCTATTTCCTTGCCACAGGATCATTAGTGAGTGCAATAGAAACTGCACATCTCTTTCTTGTAGAGACAGTGTGATTACATGATGTGCTAGGACAAATTATTAGTGATTGAAGATACTATCAACCCTAGAGAAAGAGAATGACATATAAGAGCTACATGATGTGCAACCATAGGATCTATGAAAGTAGCTTATGAAAATGGCATATTTAAAAAATAAAATAAAGTTAAAAAAAGTAAAAGTAACGTTAGGTTACATGTGATGTATGCTGATGGAAAAAACAAAGGTTGCATGTATATTTTTTGAACATATTCTTAAAGCATAGTTTTGCTTTTATCATTATTCTTTTCCCACTACTTCAAAATTGCTTGCCACAAAAATTGGGTTTTGGATTTTTGTTTTGTTTCTATTGCATTAACAGAAACACACAGGAGCTTATTCTTTCATTTTTCTTTCTATTATCTTCTTTTGTTCCACATTTTTCTGAATTATGATCTTTTTGGACTGTTTTTGCTTACTTTGAACCTAGATTTGGGATTGTTGTAGTTATATATATGTAGGTGCAGAACTTGTTGGGAGCAAAATAGAGTCCTACCAGATTTTAGAGGGTTTTCCAATTTTTTTAGCTGTTCTGCCCAACAATTTTAATTGGTGGATTATATTTACTGTTTCCCTATATTTTTGTGCTAGATTAGTATATATGATTATGTGATGTCGGCATGTGGGTTGGATAGCTCAAAGATTGAGCTTGAACATGTTATTTTTTCTATTCTTGAAATTGTCCAATTCTGGTTATGAAGTGTGTATTAATATATATAAGATGTATGGTATGATGTGGACCTGTAGAATACAAGAGGAATATGATATTTGTGGGGCCTATTGGGTTGTGAAAATTTTAGGGGGTTCCAATCTTTCTTAGTGGTAATTAAATATTATTTTATTAATCAATTTTGAACATGCATAACTTTGCTTCCAAGAGTCTGATTTAGGTAAAATTAGTGTCATTGGCATCATTTTGGGAAGTACATTCTAATCATGGGATTAGTTTTCTCTTTTGGCATATATCATTTTGAAGATTATTATAGTGGTTATTTATATGAAAGTACATGTCATTTGAGAAATATGGTATTGTTTTGTCATATCGAGGTATTCAAGTTGTTTTGTTTAATTGTGATATTATTTTCATGGAATGACTGTAACTGTTAGGGGTGGATATGTGTGGTTATGTTTGTTTGGGTGTATTGTGCTTATGACATGTGTTGGCGTAAGCTATTTGGAATGTGTACATGTTTTTGCAATGATTCTTGTGATAGTCATTGGCAGGTGATGCTAGCATGAGGGTGTGGACTGGTTGATGATGAGGCACCCTAGAGGTAGTATGGATTGACCCCCACTATGATGCATTAGTAATGCTTCTATCTCAAGCCTCATCCTGAGAGTGGGAGAATGTAGGGATGTTTGTCCCTACGGTTGGTCTATGGCATAGGTATGTTTGTTCCTATCACCAGTTCTCTAGAGGGATAGTGGTTGTGGGTCACAGGTGGATGGGCCCTAGCACTCGTATCTCCATCAAGTAGGGGAAGTGTAAAGGCTTCCCACTTAGTTGTGTACTACTTTCATGTATAGTGGTGTGGACTAGATATTGTTGTATGAAACTCTTTGTACTCTTATATCTACGATGATGATGTTTATGTGTTTTCAAATTTTAGCAGAGTAGTACATAGTTTGGTTTATGTAGAGACATGCATTTTTATAAAGAAACATGTATGTTTAGATTTTGGTGTGGTAGGAAATTTTTGTATTGTTTAACATTCTTTAATATCATGTATTCTACACATTATTAGTTTTTAGTTATCATGCTTTCAGTCTAAGATTACTTAATCCTAGGCATTACCCTACCCTAGCTAGGGCAAGGTGTTACACCGAAGCATTGTGTATGCACAACTAAACTACATCACCATAGATAAAGAATTGATGGTAGTGGTGTTTACTCTAGAGAAGTTCAGGCATTATGTACTTAGATAGAAAGTGTTTGTGCACATGAACGACAGTGCCATTCACTTCATCATTAATAAAAAAATGGTGAGCCCCTGTGTCATATGGTGGTTGGTGATCTTACAAGAATTTGATCTTATGATGTTAGATCAAAAGAGAATTGAGAATGTGATCACTGACCACTTGTCTTGGTTATGATGGGACAACAAAGAGGAGGAAGGCCCACTATCTGATCTGTTTCCTAATGAACTCATTTTTGTTGGGCCTATAATTGAACAATTACCTACTAAGCCTAAATGGTATGATGGCATTATTACCTATCTTCTCACTCAAGAGATGCCACAAGGGTTGGACCACTAAAAGAAACAACAATTTCTTTTCTAGCAAAAATGCTTCATGGAGATCAATGAACATCTCTATAAGGTGTGCACTGATGGCCTATTTTGTTGGTGTATTCCTTATGCTGATCAACTGCATGTTCTCCAAGATGCTCATGAGGGCCCTTGTGGGGGCCACTATGTTGGGAGATGCATAGCCATTAAAATCTTGATGGCAGGGTACTATTGGCCAACAATTTTTAGGGATGCTCATCAATTCATTTACTTTTGTGGATGCTACCAACGAGATGGTGGAATGATTGCTCAAATGTAGGAACCTCAATAGTGGATCCAACCACTGGAACCCTTTGACATATGGGGCATTGATTTCATAGGTCCCATCATGCCCATGTCAAATGAAAAGATGTACATCATACTCACTATTGACTATTGTACAAAATGGGTAGAAGCAGCAGTTATGATTGACTATACATCTTTTATTGTTGCTTGGTTTGTACAAATGAATATTGTAGACATGTATGGTATGCCATATGTATTAATTTCTAATAATGGAACCCACTTTGCAGGCACTACCTTTCGAAAGCTCATGCAACATTTGGAGGTTGAACATAAACTAGCAACACCCTACCGCCCTCAAGCCAATGGTCAAGCTAAGGTTACCAATAGAGAAATCACAAAGATCCTAATGAAACTTGTTAGCAAATATAGGAAAGATTGGAGCACAAAACTCAACTATTCCTTTTGGACCTGCTTCTTAACATGGAAACTTCCTATAGGCTATTGTCCCTATGAGCTGGTGTACAAAAAATTACCAAAACTTCATATTCAATTCAAGCTCTGTATACTTTCAACAGCCTGCAACCTTGACCTTAACTTAAGTTTAGCACAAAAAGAAAGATTAATGAATCCCAACTTGCTAGATACAGACTAATTGGTGGCCCTATCATCTAATGAGTTATACAAGGCATTCAACAAAAACCAGCATGACCTTAGAATTAGGAAACTCAAATTTCAACTAGGAGATAAGGTCCTCTACTGGAATCCCACACATGTACCTCAATGAGCTGAGCTTCAAACATTATGGAAATGATCTTATGTCATTGACAAAACTTTTTCTTCTAGGTCCATGTTGATCAACAAACCTAAGAGCTTGAACAAGAAAGAACTGGTTAACATGCAACAAATCAAACTGCTCCACAAGCCTAAGTAAGCCAGTGCAACAAACACCTTATCAGAAGAACAACCATGCTCAATCTTTCTGATCTCCTACTTTGAACTTAGTCATGGGGGGGATGGGCATCCATGCTAGCTATATAAGTAGCTCCTTAGTTTCTCATCTGTTTATGTTACACATTTTTGTTTTACACTTTGTTATTTTTTACAACTTTTTATTTTTATGTTATTAATTTTTGAAAATTTTTGTTTTACAACATTGTTAGTACATTTTATTTTTCTTAAATATTTTACAATTTCTTGTATAATTTTCTTTCTTTTGGTGTGATTTTCTTATTATGTTTTAATAATAACATGCCTTATTGCCAACTAGATACAATGTGGTTTGATTGATGTGGACATGTGCTATCTAGTTATTTGATTGTTGGTGTTTGGATTCTAGTTGTAAATTTTGTTACTTATAACTAGGACATGAGTTCTTTTTCATGAAATAGTTAGTGACTCCATAATATCCACCCATCCACAAACTCTATGATTTTCCTTGTTCTGGAAGTGTGAGGTTCCTTTTTCATTAATAAAATTTTAATGAACTTGTGGCTTTGGTAGTTCTTGAATTTGGAAAGGATTTAAAGATTTGAACAAGGTGTGACTTCAAGGGGACTCGATACTTCTGTGTTATTTTGCTTACTTGGGTGCATGTGTGTTTTCATGAATTTCTTACCATTCAGTGTCAACCAATAATAGGAAGTTAAATAAGTCTTTACATGGTGTAGTTCCCATTCAAAAAAAAATGATGGAAATTCAAAGCACAACCCTTAGACAAAATAGATGGGCTACTAGGCAAAATAGATGGGCTACCAACACTAGTTATGAGACTATAAAGACATGTTACCCATGCCTAAAGGTCCCTCTAACTAAGGCCCTTTCTCACTTCCTACTTCTCTTTTCTTCTTAAATAAGGAATGGTGGTTGTTCTGTGTGAGCACTCTTGTGTCTTAGGGGGATGGACTAGTCTAAGAGTGGTGATGCAACATCATTAAATGTGGTTGGTTTTGGGCTGGACTAAAGATGGATTTTATCAGGTCAGTTAACCACAAACTTAACAAGGGACTTCATGTGATCTTAATCAGGAACTCCGTTTCACTCTCTCTTATCCATATATGCTTTTCATGTCTTACCTCATTACTAGTTTCATGTTCTTATTCGATGTCTTAGTTTGATGTGTCAAAATTCTTAGGTAGTTTCTTCTAGATTTTTTGTACTTAACTTTTTGTAACCATTAATCATTCATGGAGCCCACGGACTCCTCGGTTTGAAGTTATGTAAGGACAATAAAGGGCATGTGCCTACTTTGGGGAGGGTCCACTTGCATACCTTTTGGTTGGATTAGTTAAGTTCTTTATCCTTAGACATTCTCATAATCAAATCCTTTTGTGTGCCCCATCAATGACATCCAATTATGTATCTTCACAATGTGTTTCAGTAAAATCCTCTTTCTATTATTATGAATTGTTAAATCCTCTTCAAACATTTTATCATGTTTGGATTTTTCAAAATTTAATAATGGACCACTTATCCATTTGACCCTATTTTTTAGTCTTTCTGCTAACACTATTAATGTAGCAACCTAGCCATAATTACAACCCAGCCAAGTGTAACTATTGATAAGACAAGGTACGTAAAAGCTAAATGTTACACATGGCACACAAATTTGCAATTTTGTTGTGATTGCAGTGGGAAGCAAAAACTAGAAGTGGGACTATTATCACAAAAAGATAAGCAGTAGCACCATGCGACGAGGATCCTTTATGAACATTGAATTTTCTCCATTGTTCTTTAGCTGCTAGAGGAGTTGCATGTCAATTTTGTCTACGGTGTTCAATTCTATTGTCATGAACACTCAATTTTGTAAAAACTTGTAAATTCGTACACTTGGGCACTTAGATTCTATTTTTTGTTTGAGTTTCTTGCATGTCAATCAATAATCCCATACCTTCCCAAGATTTTGTAATGAATTTGTTCCTTCTCTTGTTTACTCAAGGTTGAGTTTTCATTCAATCATGAGGGTATGATGTATTGTATTTTATGAGGCTTTGATATTGGAGCTGTGATGTCGAGTATTGGATATCGGGTCCCAAGATGCCATGTTGGATATCTAATATTGTGGGGTATGTACTAGACTATAAATATAGCCCTTGGGCACATGGTTTGAATATAGTTTTTGTCATAGCATAGTAGAGCTTTTGTTGTTTCTTTTCTACTAGAGTTAGAATATTTTCCAAAATGCCCACAGTAGGAGTCATTGAGTGTATGGATCTTTATTTGAGCACTATTGTACTTGAGCACGACAGTGTGTTCAGTAATAAAGATGAGCTTTTTGATGAAACCTCGCAGCACCTTGGCTAGCTTAAATACTTTATTTATTCAATTTCATTTAATACTACTAAGTAATTAAGCTAAAGTAATATAATTTGATTAAATAGAATTAATTAAGCACATAAGTACGATCACTTCAAGCATGCATATGACTCATGGTAATCCTAGCAACGTTTAACGTTTGGTAACCCAACAACGTTGTGTTCAGGATGTGCACGAAAAGTGGGATTGGATACTTATGTTAGGATAGTGAGTTATTAATTAGCAATTAGATTAGTTAAATTGGTTCATAATTTAAGTTTAAAATTACACTTAATTGTAGATAAATAAAATAAAAAATAAATAAAAATCATATATCTTAATTACACTTAACCATACAATTAAGCTTCACAAGTGTAGTTAAGAAGACAACTATTGTCATAATTAGATTTCACATCCTGGAACCAGTGTACTTAAGAACTTAAGGTCTATGAAATTCAACTAGATCACGTGTGAACACTTGTGGTTCATATGGTTGGGTGTAGGAGTACCTTGCTACTCATCAGCACTAAAAACATGAAAGTAACTAAATGAAGGCTCATTATTGGCATCATTGTCGAGGACCTTTAGTTATTACGTGGACTTGTAAAAATTATTCAAGATTTTTGGAATGAACCCTAGAGTCATATGATACATTAAAATAACTACAACAATTTTAAGAAGCACACTACATTTTTATTTTCTAGCACAAGTTGTTTTCTTCTCATAGGAGTGATTTTTCGCCCATGTCTAATGAAGTAAATCAGTAGGTGCCCCAACAATACAAAGTGGAATATTCTCATCTTGATGAGTATGTACCCAATTTCACCTTTTTCCTACACTAGGATGAACTATTATGGTGGCAAGACATGGAGGGCAACATTGTGTTGTTGCTTGATCAATCTGTTCTTGCGATGCTCCACCAAACTCTTATGCCATTGGGAATCTAGGAACTTTATGTTGAGTATGTTATGCAGGATAGTAATGCTAGGGATTATCATCCCATTGATGCATAACTTTTAAGGGATTGATAGAGCAATGCTATGAATTTGTGAAGGGAAAGTGGTTTAATGATTTTCCATACCTGACATACCAAAAAGATGGTGGAGAACTCTTTTTTGAGGGTTTTCCATTCAATGAAACTTCTCTCTTTGACTTTGGTGTAGAAGGTCAAAACCAGAACCTATTGTCCATGATCCAAAATCCTGGTTTTAGCAAGAACAAATCCAATGACAAAGCGGGATCCAAGGAGGAGAGTCATGATAGGGATGTGGACAAGAAACATGATCGTGATCATGGCCACAATTACCAAAGAGGGGGTGGCAGGCACTGTGACAATGCTAGTCCTTCTTCCTCTTTACCTTCATCATCATCATCTTCCTCTTTTGGCTCTAAATGCAACTACAAGGTGGCGTGATTATGATGGAGGTGACCAATGGGATCGAGATGATCATAGGGGCTATAGGGTAAGTCAAGACCTAGGGCATGGATGTTCAAGAAAGTCCCATTTCCATAAATGAAGGGGTAGCAGAGGGCATCATAGGCACTAGAATCATGACCTCGATGAGCCTTTGCTTGCTACTTGAGGCATGCTAAACATTGCAGAGGTAGTGGGAATTCCTATAAGACACATTAAGGATAGTCAGATGAAGAGGCTAGAAATGAACAATATCTCTAGGTTTGAATGGGGATATAATTCAAATCTACAGAATCACCCTTAAGCTTTCCATGATGCTTATTCCTTGCAAAATATAGAAAATGATTAGCAAAAGCTTAAGTTGTTCCCCAAACACTCATTAAAGAAGCGTAGAGCTAGTACCAATCCTTAGAACTGGAATCCATCAGATAGTGGAGTACAATGCTTGAACTGTTCAACAATGAATATCAAGCATACTCCAAAGTGTCCAACTTGAGGAGGAAGATTCAAGAATGGAAGCAAAGGACACATGAATCTTTGGATGCCACCATTGGCCAATACTATTTCTTATTACATAAATGTCCTGGCCATGGTTATTCTTAATAGGAATAACTTCATCACATCATAGATGGGCACTGATCAGAAATGAGGAGAATCCTTGACATCTATGCCCAAGGGTGATTATTAGAATTAAGAGCCCATTAGATCCAATGACTAATCCAACAAGTAAAGAAAGAAGAAGGAGAGTCAGGGAAACACGAAAGTGCAGAAGAATACAATTGCAATCCTTCCATTCGTAAGAGGAAGGTTCGATTTTGTGATAGTGATGAGGAATCATCACTTGATGAGGTGGTGAACCATGTAACCTTGTTGATTCTAGAATGCACCTTTGAAATTTTTGGTAAGGTATATTAGTTATGAAACTCTATGGATAGCCAATTTCAAGCTATCTTGAAAATTACTAAAGGGTCTAAAGAATAAGGTAGTGATCGTGATCACAGGAGGTACAAGGAAGTTGAATGTGCCAATCAAAGGGATAAGGGAAAGATTGCTATAGTAGAGAAAGTTGTAGGAATTGAATCATATGATGATGGTGGGTGTAACATCTACCAATATGAACATCCTAAGTGATGTTTCCCTATCATGTCGCACTTACAAGAGTCTAGGATGTATGCTCTAAATCCATGACTAGAAAAAAAGCAAGCACCTAGAAGATTGTCTTATCCTCAAGGTAATCATAGGTAGTTCCACTAGAAACAATAGTATTATCAAAGTGGAAATCCACTATAATCATACAAGCAGTATCAACAGTGGTAGCAACTATAGTCATTGGTGCTACCATCGCCAAGGAAACGTTACCCTTATAGACAACTTGATCTATATGGATATTATGTTCAACAATCCCTATTTCCACATGACTCTTCCAGTCACGTTTCTACTTTCCAATATCATTACTACCCTATTGAACATTATTAAACTCATTCTCCACATTTAATTAGGGATACCACTTTCTATTCTTATCCTCCTCCTTTACCTACACTTGTTTCTCCATCCTCAACATAGCTACCACCTACTCCATCTATGCAGGGTGAACTTCCAGCCTAATCACAACAATGCAATGTTACTAAGGCCATTAATCTACAACTGGTTCATCAATCTAGTTCAAACACTAGATCATGGAAAAGACATTTTTTTTGACCCAACATTCCACCTAAGCCCTTACATACACATGTGGTTGGCAACCTTACTCCTCCATCTCTCTCTGCATCTAATTTCTTTAAGTCCCCTTCAAACCAAATACTACCTAGAATGCATACTATTATGCTTACTCATGTCATATCTAATTGGATCTAGGCTCGGAACCTTCTCAAGAAATTAGTTGATCCTAGGAGTCCTCTTATTTATTTTCAGATTGTTGGGAATGAACCATGTAAAGCTCTTCTTGATTTATGTTTCAATGTAAACTTGATTTCTCATGAGATGCATACTACCTAGAATTTAACACCCCTCAAAAAGAGAAATATCTAATTGAAATTGGCAGATGAGTCCATTACTATTTCATTGAGACTAGTGGAAGACATTGTGACTGCTGTCTATGTGTGGTCTTACCTTGCTAATTTCCTAGTGATCAAGGTTGAGAACTATAAAGGGGACTTCCCGATCATCATGGGAAGGACATGGCTAAGCATTGTTGATGCAAGAATGGAAATTAGAGATCTTTCTTTGGAAATATTTAAGGAAAATGCATTTGGAAAGACTGAGAAGAAGTGATTTCCATGCATTATGTAAAGTGATACAGGATGCAATTGTGTACAGAAACTCTAGTCCATGAAATGAGCATCCATTTCCGCATGTAGGAAATGTGCACAGAAAGTAGATATTCAAAGGTGTCTATACACAGTAGCCACAAAATAGGAGGGCATCTAGTGGTTGACTGCTAATCCTGAAAGCAGCACACTTTGCATAGAACCTACTAAGAAACTGACATGCACATATGTTGTAGGCATGGATGAACTAGAGCTAGTTCATCACCAATTCTCTAAAATGCAATTGATGACACTTATTGGGAAGAGTTTGAAATTCCTAAAAATTTTAAACAAAGCCCCTTGAGTTAAAAACTCTACCTACTAGTATGAAATATGCATTCTTAAAAAATGGGAAGTTGGTAATAATTAATGCAAATCTTTCTCTAAGAAAAAATAGATGGTGATGAATGTGGTTGAAAAAATGATCAATGACCATTACTTGGTCATATCCTAAACTCACAAGAATTGATCCTAGGATATGCTAGCAACATATCTGCATTGACCCAGCCATGAAGCCAAAGAGGCAGCCATAGAGGTGATTGAACCCCAAATTAAAGTAGATTGTCAAAGAGGAAATAGAAAAACTCCTCAAGGTAGAGCTTATCTATCCCATTGTAGATAGTGAGTGGGTTAACCCCCCTATGATTATGCCAAAGAAAGGTGGCAAGTGGTAGGTTTGCATCAATTTTTGGCTGTTGAATATGGCAACATTCAAGGACCACTTTCCATTACCATTCGTTGATCAAGTGTTAGACACCATATCTTGGCATTGCTATTATAGTTTTTTGGATGGTTATAGTGGCTAGAACCAAATCCAAATTTCTCTAAAGGACTAGGCCAAAACAACATTCATGAGTCCCTGGGGAACCTTTACATATTGCAAGATGCCTTTTGGTCTATGCAATGCTCCTACTACATTCCAACTCCTGGTCGTAAGCATCTTTTAGTAGCAAATCAATAGTGGAGTGGAAGTCTTTATGGATGACTTCTCCATTTATGGTGCTACATTCAAGCAAGCCTTGGACTACCTTGAGTAAGTACTAAAAAGATGTGTGGAAAAAAACTTGTGGCTCAATTAGCAAAAGAGTCATGTGATGGTCCAAAAGGGCATTGTATTGGGGCATCAAATCTCACAAGGGTCATCCAAGGAATTACCCACCAATTGAAAACTATAAAAGATGTTCAATCATTCCTTGGACACACTGGCTACTACCGGTGATCCATAGAGAATTACTCTAAGATCACAAAACCATTTGTTGAGCTAACAAAGAAAGATGCTCCATTTGTCTAGACTAAGGAATGTGAAAAAGCATTTCAAAAATTGAAGGATAAACTTGTAGAAACTCCAATTCTATAGGTAGCCAACTACTCTAGACCATTTCATGTTATGACAACTGCATCAAATTCTACCTTGGAAGTTGTGCTTACATAGTTGGACAATAAGAAATGTCCATATTATATCCACTACGCAAGCCAAATGTTACATCCCATCTAGAGATAGTAGGTATGGTCATACGCTTATGATTTATACATTACATGTGGAGACCTAGTGGGTTGTCAGGGATGAGTTAATGTATTTTATATGTTATGAGGCTTCATCTTTATGTTACAATTATGATGTCTTTATATGCTTTGCTAATAGGCACCTATCTGGTATGTCTTTACACTTTATGTGTGATTTTAGTATTTAGGCTATTGCACTATAGTGCTATGTTGCATGATGTTTGGGTGTGGTTTTGGCATGTGACTATGTAGAGTGTATGATAAGGACCTCGTAGGTTCAAACGGATTTTGATCTAGAGTCCCAGTGCATTTGTTACACATGATTAAAGTTCATGACATTAGTTGTAGAAGAAAAATAAATAAATATAGCTTATGAAACTATTTCATAAATAATAATAATAATCATGATCATCATAATAGTAATAAAATTCAAAAGTAAAGTTATGTTCAGTTTGCATGTGATGTGTGCTACCTTGGTTTTGTATTTTTCTTTCGAAAAAAAAACCAATGCATAGAAGTAACGTTAGGCATAAACCTTGTTTTTTTTATTTTAACATGAAAAGAGACCCATTTTCCTTTTACACCACCACTTCTAAACACAATTGGGTTTTCTCTATTTTCTTTTGTTTGGGGAAATAGAAATGCATAGGAGCCTATTTTCTTCCATTTTTCTTTTTTCTTTTTTCTCTTATTCCACCTTTTTCTAGGTTTTGAGCTTTGTGGATTGTTTTTTCTTACTTTGAACTTAGATTTGGGATTGTTGAAGTCATATCTATGTAGGTGTAGAACTTGTTGGGAGCGAAACGAAGTCCTACCAGATTTCTAAGGGTTTTCTACTTATTTCGACCTTTTTGCCCAACAATTTTAATTGGTGGGTTGTCTTTACCTTTTCCTTGTATTTTTGTGCTAAATTAGTATATATGATTATGTGATGTGGGCATGTGGGGTAGATAGCTCAAGGATTTAGCTTGGACAGGTTATTTTGTCTATTTCCCAAAATTGTCCGATTTTGGTTACAAATGATGTATTAATATATATGTAATGTATGGAATGATGTGAACTTGTAGAATATGATATGTGGTGTTGATGAGCCTTGTATGATTGGGATATGATATTTCTGGGGCCTATTGGGGCATGAGTGTTTTGGGAGTTCCAATCCCTCCAGGTGGTACTTAAATATTATTTGATTAATGAAACTTTGAACGCACATAACTTGGCTTCTAGGAGTTCGATTTAGGTAAAATTAGTATCTTTGGGATTGTTTTGGAAAGAACTTTCTAATCATGGGATTAGTTTTCTCTTTGGGCATATCTCATTTTGAAGGTTATTATAGTGGTCATTTGTATGAAAGCACATGTTGTTTGAGAAATATGGTATTATTTTGTCATATCGAGGTATTCATGTTATTTTGGCAAATCAGGGTATTTTTTTCATGGAATGACTGTTACTATTAGGGCTGGATATGTGTGGTTATATTTGTAGGATGTGTTGTGCTTATGACATGTGTTGGCTTAAGCTTGCCAAACTGTGTATATGTTTTCATGATAATTCTTGTGACAGTCATTGGCAAGTGGTGCTAGCATGAGGGTGTGGACTGGTTGGTGATGAGGCACCTTGGAGGTAGTATCGATTGACCCCCACTATGATGCATTGGTGAGGCTGCTATCTTAGGCCTCATCCTGAGAGTGGAAGAGTGTAGGTGTGTTCATCCCTATGGCTAGTTTGTGGGATAGGTGTGTTTGTCCCTATCACCAATCATTTAGAAGGCTAGTGGTTGCAAGTCACAAGTTGATGGACCCTAGCACCGGTTGAATAAATAAAAGAATAATAAAAGACTTGTAGCCAATGGTTGTTATGAGTACGCATGGCAGTGTTTCACATGCTACACTGAGCATGGATATGTTAGCTACCACATGGGCTATGTATATGATAGTATCAATTTGTGAGTCATATCGTTGATAATATGTGTTTTTATTGGATTATGATTGTGTGGATCATGAACTATTTATACTATATCATGGCTACGATGACATGGGTAGGATAGATGATGTTGAAACATGGCTTTATTTGTGATTGTATAATAGTATGTCATAATTCTGGGTGAGATGGTGGATGTGTTATTTTGAGCATGTGTAAGACTAATAGTTGTTGCAAGTTGCCTTGTACCCCACTCCTTTCCTCTAGTGTAGCACTTGTTGACCATCTAGCAAGGGAAGTATAAAGGCATCACACTCAGTTATGTACTGACTTTATTTAATTACAGGTGAAAGGCATAGGAGCCTAGATGAGCATGGAGAGGAACAATAGAGGAGGGGAAAATCTTCAGTGCTTGGTTAATGTATATTTTCATGTACAGTAGTAGGGACTATGTATTATTGTATGAAACTCTCTGTACTCTTCTATATATGATGATGATCATTTATGTGTTTTTTTTTGTATTTTAGTAGAGCAGTGTGTAGTTTGCTTTAGAGACATGCATTTTTATAAATTAAAATGCCTGTTTAGTTTTTGGTGTGGTAGGAAATTATTGTGCAGTTTGACCTTTCTTCATATCATGTATTCTACACAACATTGGCTTTTTAGTTATCATGTTGTCATTGTGATCCTAGGCATCACCCTACCTTAGTTAGGGTAGGGTGTTACATTGTGGTATTAGAGCTAGTTTACTCCAATGTTGTATGATGGTTGGGGTGCTCACCCATTTGTGATTTTAGGTTATAGATATGAATAGTAGATGTGGTCATGATGCTGGTGGGGCCTATAAACTAGAAGGATCTAATAATGAACAGGAGCAGCCTCCTCCAACATCTAGCAGTGGTCCTACAAATAGGAAACTAGAGCTTAAACAACAATTGTTAGAGCTCATACAGTAGCATGTTGCAACTAGTGATCCTCTTTTTCCCATGGTTAGGGAAGTGAAAACTGGTAGTGGTAGTGGAGGTTCAAGAGAATCAAATAGGCAACCTATCAATAGGGAACTAGTATAGTAATTTTGGAAGTTGGGACCTTGTAAATTGGATAGCACTAAGGATCCCATTGTAGCTATAGAATGGTTGGAGGAATTACAAAAGGCATTTGATTTAATGGGTTGTTCATCGGTTTAGCATATTGGCTTGGTAGTTTATTAGTTGGTTGGTATTACTAGATGTTCGTAGATGACTGAAGAGCAAGCCAAGGGATGGAATAGTCAAGAGGTGGCATGGGATGATTTTCTAGCATCTTTTAGACATCATTATGTGTCTACCCAATATGCATAGGCCAAGGAGGACAAGTTTTACTATTTGTATCAGGGTAGTTGATCTATGGTGGAGTATGATGCTTGCTTCTCTGAGTTGAGAAGGTATGTATTCCAAATGCAGATAGATGCTTGGGCATGGACAAATAGGTTTGTTTGAAGTTTGAGACCATCTTTGAAGGATCACCTATTACCTCTCAAATTTACTTCCTATGATGAAGCTAGAGTAGTAGCCATGGATTTAGAGAGGAGTCAAGGAGAAGATACAACACATAGAGAGAGGTGATAGGGGTAGAAGAGAGGATTGGCATTTGGAGAGAGGCCGAGCCCCTTTAAGTAAGCTTGTGGCCATGGAGGACAGTGCCTAACATCCACTTGTGATCCTATTATTAGAGATACTCATGGTGCTATTGTTTGTTATAGATGTGGGTACCCTAGTCATCTGCAGAGGGATTGCCAAAATTATTTTTCATGTGGGTAGCTAGGGCATCAAGCTTGGGAGTGCCCAAAGTAGGTAGGTAGTAGTGCAGAAGGTAGAGGCAAAGGATAGTGACCTCCAATTCAGGGTGGACATGGAGCATGAATTACTCAACTTGGAGGAGGGACTAGAGGACTCCAAGATGGGTGTATGCATTAATAGACCAACCTTTGAACGTGCAGCCAAGCATAGTGATGGAGATGGGAGGTGCAATTTTGGGCTTTACTATGTTAATGTTATTTGATCCAGGTGCTAGACATTCTTTTATAAATCCTACGATTGCACATCTTGTAGCTCTTGTATGTCATTCTCTTTCTTCTAGGTTCATAGTATCTTTTGCTAGGGGTCATGAAACTCTAGTTGATTAGGTGTGTATAGTTGTGTTTGTAGAATTGGAATGTGTGCAATGGGTTAGTGATTTATATGTTATGGATATTGGGGTGGATGATGTAATTTTGGGATGGATTGGTTGTCACAGTTCAATGCTAGTTTAGACTATCAGAAAAAGCTTGTACAACTATAGTCAATTGATGATACTTTGATTGAGGTAGAAAATCGTTTGAGGACTATGGGACTAGATATGGTCTCCTCTCGAATGTACCATAGGATGCTTCAAAAAGGGCATGAATGCTTTATTGCTACAATTTATAAAATAGATATGGTGGAGATAGATTAAATTCCTATGGTTCACACATTTCCCGATGTATTCGAGTTAGATTTATTAGGTTTGCCACCAAGGAGAGAGATTGAGTTTGAGATCGAACTTAAACTTGGTATAGAGCCTATTTCAAAGGCTCCACATAAGATGTCTCCCATAGAGCTAGTAGAGCTAAAGATTCAGCTACAATAATTACTAGATAAAGGCCTTATTCAACCCAGTGTATCACCATGGGATGCACCAGTGCTATTTGTTAAAAAGAAGGATGGGGGTTTGTGACTATGCATAGATTATGTGCAGTTAACCAGGTGACTGTGAAAAATAAATATCCTTTACAATGCATTGATGACTTATTGGACCAACTTTGGGGAGCTCATGTATTCTCAAAGATTTATCTCAAGTCTGGGTATCATCAAGTGTAGGTTTGTGAATAGGATGTGTCAAAGATAGCATTTAGAACATGGGATGGGCATTATGAGTTTTTGGTGCTACCCTTGGGGTTGACAAATGCACCAGCAATTTTCATGCACCTTATGAATAGTGTGATGTGACCACTCCTAGATCAGTTTGTGATTGCGTTCATAGATGATATCTTAATTTCATGTAGAGCACTTGTGGATGGTTTTATAGATTTTAAGGGAGTACCAATTATATGCTCATCCATCCAAGTGTTCATTTTGACAATTAGAGATTCAGTTCTTAGGACATGTGGTGTTAGGAGTTGGTATCTTTGTAGATCCTACAAAGATTGTAGTCGTTCATGATTGGCCTATGCCACACTTAGTAATGAAGGTACAAAGGTTCTTGGGATTAACAAGATATTACCAGATTTTTGTGGAACATTTTTCTCACATAGCACCTCCTATGACCTGATTGTCTAGAAAGAAGGCTAACTTTACTTAGAACCTAGCCTATCAAACTATATTTGAAGTGTTGAAGCATAGATTGGTGACTTCTCCAATGCTAAAATCTTCTACACTAGAACATCCATATGATGTTAGTACTAATGCTTCATGTGATGGATTTGGTTATGTGTTGATGCAGGATGGATAGGTTGTGGCGTATGCATCCTATCAATTGAGGTCACATGAAACTAGATATATTGTGCATGATTTAGAGTTGGATGTTGTGATATTCACATTGAAGATTTGACGACATTATTTGTATGGGAAGCAGGTTACTATTTGGATTGACCATAAGAGCCTTCAATATCTTATGAGTTAGCCATAGTTAAACTTGTGATAATGTAGATGCATGAAGTTGCTTACTGATTTTAATTTCACTATTAAATATAGGCTTGGTAAGACTAATAAAGTAGTGGATGCATTGAGTAGGGTGGCAAGTAAGCTTAATAACTTAACAATCCAATCAGATTATCAAGAGTAAATACAAGAGAAACAATGACATGATCCATGGTATCAAGAATTGAGTCACTAGATTACCTCTAATGAACCGATCTTTGTGGATAGTTAAGAAGTATTACAGATGGATGGTCGAGTATGTGTTCTAGAAGCTATATGAATTTAGTTGATGGATGAGGCTTACCTAAGCGAATGCTAGATGCATCCAAGAAGTCAGAAAATGTACCAGAGTTTATGATGGATGTATTGGTGGCATGGTATGAAGAGAAATGTAGGAGATTATGTATCTCAATATTTAATTTGCCAAAAAATGAAGATAGAGCATTAGAGACTTGGGGACTATTTGAATTTCCATGATATTCCTAAGTGGAAATGGAATGCCATTAGTATGGATTACATTGTTGGTCTTCTGCAAGCTCGTAGTGGCCATGATGCTATATTAGTAGTTGTTGATTTGTTGACAAAGTCTTCCCATTTCCTTGCCACACGATCATTAGTAAGTGTAATAGAAACTACACATCTGTTTCCTATAGAGATTGTGTGGTTGCATGATGTGCCATGATGGATTATTAGTGATTGATGATACTATTAACCCAGGAGAAAGAGAATGACATACAAGAGCTACATGATGTGCAACTGCAGGATTTATGAAAGTAGCTTATGAAAATGACATATTTAAATAAAATAAAATAGAATAAAGTTTAAAAAAGTAAAAGTAACGTAAGGTTGCATGCAAGGGAAAGAACAAAGGTTTCATGTATATATTTTTTAAACATATGCTTAAAAGCATAGTTTTTTTTATCTTTATTCGTTTCCCACTACCTCACGACCACTTGCCACAAAAATTGGATTTTGAATTTCTATTTTGTTTCTGTTGCATTAATAGAAATGCATAGGAGCCTATTCTTTTGTTTTTCTTTCTTCTCTCTTCTGTTGTTTCACAGTTTTTACTTACTTTGAACCTATATTTGGGATTGCTGTGGTCATATCTATGTAGGTGTAGAACTTATTGTAAGCAAAAAGGAGTCCTACTGAATTTTGAAGGATTTTCTACTAGTTTTAGACTTTCTGCCTAACAATTTTTATTGGTGGGTTGTATTTACCTTTTTTCCTATATTTTTGTGTTGGATTACTGTATATGATTATGCGATGTGGGCATGTGGGGCGGATAGCTCAAAGATTGAGCTTGGACATGTTATTTTGTCTATTTACTGAAATTGTCCAATTTTGGTTATGAAGTGTGTATTAATATATATGAGATGTATGGTATGATGTAGGCTTGTAGAATATGAGAGGAATATTATATTTGTAGAGTCTATTGGGGTGTGAGCATTTTTGGGAGTTCCAATCCTTCCTAGTGGTAATTAAATATTATTTTATTAATCAACTTTGAATGTGCATAACTTTGCTTCCAAGAGCCTGATTTAGGTAAAATTAGTATCGTTGGAATCATTTTGGGAAGTACTTTCTAATTGTGGGATTAGTTTTCTCTTTAGGCATATATCATTTTGAAGGTTATTATAGTGGTCATGTATATGGAAGTACATCTCATTTGAGAAATATGGTATTGTTTTTTCATATTGAGGTATTCATGTTGTTTTGTTTAATTGTGGTATTATTTTGTGGTTATGTTTGTTTGGATGTACTATACTTATGACATGTGTTGGCTAAAGCTAGCCAGAATGTGTACATGTTTTTGTGATGATGCTTGTGATAGTCATTGGTAGGTGATTCTAGCATGACAATGTGCACTAGTTGGTAATGAGGCATGAGGTAGTATGGATTGACCCCCACTGTGATGCATTAGTGAGGCTCCTATCTTAGGCCTCATCTTACGAGTGGAAGAGTGTAGGTGTGTCTATCCCTATGGCTAGTCCGTGACATAGGTGTGTTCATCCCTATCACTAGTTCTCCAAAAGGCTAGTGGTTGCGAGTCACAGGTTGATGGGCCCTGACATTGGTTGGATAAATAGAAGACTAATAAAAGACTTGTAGGTAATGGCTATTATGAGTACTTATGACAACATTTCACATGCTACACTTAGCAAGGATATGCTAGTAACCACATGGGATATATATACGATAGTATTGATTTGTGAGTCATATGGTTGATAATATGTGTTCTAATTGGATTATGATTGTGTGGATCATGGGTATGATGATATGGGCATGATAGAGGATGTTAGACTATGGCTTTATCTATGATTGTATGATAGTATGTTAACATTATGGGTGATATGGTGTGTGTTGTTTTGAGCATGCATAAGACTAATAGTTGTTGTAGGTTGACTTGTACCCCACTCCTCTCCTCTAGTACAACACTTGTCAATCATTTAGTAGGGGAAGTATAAAGGCTTTCCAATCAATTATGTATTGACTTTATTTAATTATAGGTGAAAGGCGCAAGAGCCTAGTTGAGCATGGAGAGGGAGAATAGAGGAGGCTAAAATCTTTAGTGCTTAGTTAATTTATATTTTCATGTATAATGGTGTGGACTAGATATTGTTGTATGAAACTCTTTGTAATCTTATATCTACGATGATGATGTTTATGTGTTTTTGCATTTTAGCATAGTAGTGCATAGTTTGATTTATGTAGAGACATGCATTTTTGTAAAGAAACATGTCTGTTTAGTTTTTGATGTGGTAGGAAATTTTTGTACTGTTTGACCTTCCTTAATATCATGTATTATATACATTATTGATTTTTAGTTATAATGCTTCCATTCTAAGGTTACTTGATCCTAGGCATCACCTTGCCCTAGCTAGGGCAGGGTCTTACATTGAAGCATTGTGAGTGCACAAAAAAACTATATCATCATAGAAAAAGAATTGATGGTAGTGGTGTTTGCTCTAGAGAAGTTCACACATTATGTGCTTGGATACAAAGTGTTTGTGCACATGGATCATAGTGCCATTTACTTCCTCATTAACAAGCCAACGGTGAGCCCCTATGTCATACAGTGGCTGGTGATCTTACAAGAATTCAATCTTCCGATGTTAGATTGAAAGGAAATTGAGAATATGGTCACTGACCACTTGTCTTGGTTACGATGGGACAATAAAGAGGAGGAAGGCTCACTATTTGATCTGTTTTCTAATGAACTCCTTTTTGTTGGGGCTATACTTGAACAATTACCTACTAAGCCTAAATGGTATGATGGCTAATGAGTGGCGAGGTACCCCTACAATCAACCATACGAAACGAGTGTTGCACGCGCGATTCGGTCGAACTCCGCAGATGGACTAGTTGTGGCACCTAGACAGTTATTCTTAGGTCGCAGTTCGCTATCTTCCCACCTAGACTAGTATTGCATATGTCATGTATGGTTTAGTCTAGATGAGGTGTATGATGTGTTCTAACCTAATGCTACTCCTGAAGGCAGTGGAAAATAATATTAACTAATCTAAGCTAGGAGGAAAAGGGTAAGAAAATCTAATCTAGCCTAAGTGCGACGAGCAACCGATTCCTTGATCAACCGTACACATCTTGGACTTCGTGCACGACTGCCACTGGGACTACCAAGCATAGGCCTAGGTACGCCACTGGGATTACCAAGCGCAGACCCCAAATACGCCACTGGGTTACCAAGCGTAGATCCCCCTAGCTACACCACTGGGCTACCAAGCAGTCACACTTAAATGCTCGTAATCAAGTCGTACTCGTTCCGCTTCTAGGAGTTTAAGGGTGAGAGACTAATCGCGATGAGTAACCGATTCCTTAACTAGCCGTACACACCCGTAGATGCTCGTAGTCAAGTCGTACTCACACCGCGCTATGAAAGCAATAAATAACATTAAATAAATAACAAATAAATAAACTAAGTGAATGCTGCAATGATGAAGTAATCTCGATCTTTATTGCCGGTCATGTGCGTGTCCAAGTACGGCACACTCGAATAAAGACACCGTACAATTACATTCACCACACTGCGGGCAGACACGGGAAAAATTCTAACTCTGGAGGGATCAAACTGCCAGAGCTTCGCTACTCTAAAACTGGGATCCCCAAACAAGGGAGAGCCGCCTCTTATTTATAGAAATGACAGCTAACTGTGATATCGCGTACGCGATATCGCAGGGAAGGATGCGATATCGTGTACGCGATATCGTGGGGGATGCGATATAGCGTCGGCTGCGATATCGCGTACGCGATATCACGGCCTGTGCGAACCGCGTCTCATCATACCCCCACGACTGAATAAAAACTCGTCCTCGAGTTACAAGGAGAACAAGCTTCAGTGATTACACAGTGGATAGGTATGGGATTATTAACTGGAAAAAGAAATGGACGAATGTCGTAGTGTGGGAAGACACAACATAGAGAAAAAATACTACAACTACAAAAATGTGGAACTCATGTAGTTCCTGGTGGTGGTGGCTCCTCCATGGGTGCTTTCCCTTTGTCACGTGCTCCAAGCTTTGAAGGTTGACGACGTTGAAGAATAGCCTGGAGCTTCTCCTCTTCGGTCCGAGGGTCTTGTGCCATCCATGCTGATGCTCCGATGTTTGATGGAGTCATCACTTCCCACGAATAGGGTAGTTACGGAAACATCTGATTAGCCTTGACATACCATGCCGCGAACACCCGTCATTCCTCTTCATAGGCTCTAGCTTTATCTTTGTATTCGTGAAGCTCTGTTAGCTGTCGAGCCAAGTCGGTTGCAACATCTTTCTGTCCTTGGTAGCTTTCTTTTACCACCGCAAGGTCAGAATTTGCAATATCTAGTTTTTCAGTCAACTTCTTTTGCTCTACAAATTCTGCTTCATATTTGATGTGGGTGGAAGCTACTTGTTGCTTGAGCTCTAACCTTGGGCGCCCTGCTATTAACATGGCCAGGTTGGCATATCGAAGGTTTGTCAACCTCATGTATTCAGTTAAGTCTTGGATCTTCAGGTCCCAATTCTTAATTTCTGCTTGGTGGACAAAGGCATAAGTGTCCAATATGGCCCCCCAATCAGTGTGCTGGGCACTGATGTTGTTGATTTGAGCCTTGGCCATATGGATCTCCTTCTCCAGGATTTGTTTGTACATCCCCACCTGATCATGGAAATGCTCCTTTAGCTTCTCATGTTATTTAGCCTCATTCTACCATGCTCTTATCTCAATTGCTGATTTCTGTCGAATAGCGCGCACCTCCTCCATTGAGAGGGTTTGGTTCTCTCTGGCTAAACGGCTTACATCCCGGTTGACCCGAATGAACTGTTCTCACAACTGATGAAAGTGTTCATCGAGAACATTCTTTTGTTTCTCCATAGAAGTCAACCGAAGATTATTTGCAACCAACTGCTTATTTTCTTCTTCTAAGGCCCTGAGTGCCTTAAGATGTGCATGAGTTTGCACTTGAGCTGCAGAGGCATCCCAAGTGGCCGTCTCCTTTTCTTCTGCCACCTTTTTATTTTCTACAATTAACTTTGTTAATTGCTCGATTCTGAAACTTTCTAGCTGGTCTACGGGAACAAATTACAAAGGATCCCGCTGTGCTGCCTGTAAGATTACGAGCTGATCTTGTAGTTTCTGCACTTCAGCTTTAGCATGCTCGACCCTTACTTCGGATATGACCAGCTTCCCCTTTGTGGAAATGAGGTCTGATTGAATTGCTGTTACATCTTGGGGGATGTTAAACAGAGACGTCAAAAATTATCCTGTTTGAAGTAATCTGTCCAATGCATCCTCATGTTCTGCAGGAGTCATTGAGGTTCCGACAAGAGTTTGAGCATCTCGTGCTCTTGAAAGATCTACCGGTGGCATAACAGGCACATTAAAGGACTCTTTGATGTGGTCAACGACCACTTCAGCAGCTTCCACAGCATCTTGGTGTTGCATGACCACCACAGTGGCCCCTTCACCAGTCTCTAATTGCACTTGAAAAGATGCCGCATTTCCAGAGATCTGTTGTGACCATCTGCTTTCCCCTCCTCATGTTTGCATTGATAACTCACCCTGTGTGCGATCTACTGAAATAGTAGGCTGATCGGCATCATCGATGACGTGGAAGAGGTTTGTGTCATCACAACTTCCCCAACTA
>MNCI01014373.1:710438-753420 GCA_015680685.1 Gnetum montanum
AATAAACTAAGTGAATGCTGTAATGATGAAGTAATCTCAATCTTTATTGCCGGTCATGTGCATGTCCAAGTACGGCACACTCGAATAAAGACACCATATAATTACATTCACCACATTGCAGGCAGACACAGGAAAAAAATCTAACTCTGGAGGGATCAAACTGCCAGAGCTTCGCTACTCTAAACTGGGATCTCCAAACAAGGGAGTGCTGCGTATTATTTATAGATATGGCGGCGGATTGCGATATCGTGTACGCGATATCATAGGGAAGACACGATATCGTGTATGCGATATCGCGGGGGATGCGATATCGGAGTGGACGTGATATCACGGCGGATGCGATATTGCGGTCTATGCGAATTGCTTCTCATCAATGGCATTCTCACCTATCTTCTCACTCAAGAGATGCCACAAGGGTTGGACTATTGAAAGAAATAATAGTTTCTTCACTAGGTAAAATCCTTCATGGATATAAATGAACATCTCTACAAGGTTTGCACCAATGGCTTGGTTCATTGGTGTTTTCCTTATGTTGATCAACTACACATTCTCTAGGATGCTCATAAGGGTCCTTTTGGGGGCCACGATGCTGGAAGATGCGCAACCATTAAAATCTTGATGGCAGGGTACTATTGGCCAATAATTTTTAGGGATGCTCACCAATTCGTTCATTCTTGTGAATGTTGTCAACGAGATGGTGGAATGATTGCTCAAATGGAGGAACCTCAATAGTGGATCCAACCACTAGAATCCTTTGACATATGGGGCATTGATTTCATGGGTCCCATCATGCCCATGTCAAATGAAAAGATGTACAAATAGAAGTAGCAGCTATCATCAACTTTACATCTTCTATTGCTGCTTGGGTTGTACAAAAGAATGTTGCAAACATGTATGGTATGCCACGTGCATTAATTTTTGACAATGGAACCCACTTTACAGGAACTACCTTTTAGAAGCTCATGTAATGCTTGGAGGTTGAACATAAACTAACAACATGCTACCACCCTTATGCCAATGGTTAAGCTAAGGTTACCAATTAGGAAATCACAAAGATCCTAACAAGAATTGTTAGCAAATATAGGAAAGATTGGAGCACAAAACTCAACAATGTCTTTTGGACCTACCACTCAACATGGAAACTTTCTATAGGCTATTCTTCCTATGAGTTCATGTATGGAAAATTACCAACACTTCATAGTCAATTTGAGCTCTATACACTTTCAATAGCTTACGACCTTGACCTTGACTTAAGTCTAGCACAAAAAGAAAGATTAATGAATCTCAACTTGCTAGATGAAAACCAATTGGTAGCCTTGTTATCTAATGAGTTATACAAGGCATTTAACAAAAAACACCATGAGCTTAGAATTAGAAAACTCAAATTTCAATTGAATGATAAGGTCCTCTACTAGAATCCCAAAAAGGTGCCTCAATGAACTAAGTTTCAGATATTGTGGGAAGGATCTTATATCATTTATGAAACTTTTTCTTCTAGGGCCATGTTGATCTAGAAACCTAAGAGCCCAAACAAGAGAAAACTGGTCAACATGCAACAAATCAAACCTTTCCACGAGCCTAAGCAAGCTAGTGCAACAAACGCCTCATCAAATGAACAACCATGCTCAATCTTTCGAATCTCCTTCTTTCAACTTAGTCATGGGGGAGATTTCCATCTATGCTAACTATATAAGCAACTTCTTAATTTCTCATCTTTTTATTTTGCACTTTGTTATTTTTTACAACTTTTTGTTTTACACATTTTTTATCTTACGACTTTTTGTTTTTACGTTATTAGTTTTTCAAAATTTTTGTTTTACAACATTGTTAGTACATTTTATTTTTCTTAAATATTTTACAATTTCTTGTATAATTTTCTTTCTTTTGGTGTGATTTTCTTATTGTGTTTTAATAATAACATGCCTTATTGCCAACTGGGTACAGTGTAGTTTGATTGATGTGGGCATGTGCTATTTGATTATTTGATTGTTGGTGTCTGGATTCTAGCTTTGAATTTTGTTACTAATAACTAGGACATGAATTCTTTTTCATGAAATAGGTAGTGAGTCCATAACATCCACCCATCCACAAACTCTATGGTTTTTCTTATTTTGGAAGTATGAGGTCCCTTTTTCATTAATAAAACTTCAATGAGCTTATGACTTTGATAGTTTTTGGATTTGGAAAAGATTCAAAGGTCTGAATAAGATGTGACTTCAAGGGGATTTGATACTCTTTGTGCTTTTTTCTTACTTGGGTGCATGTGCATTTTTATGAATTTCTTACCATTCCATGTTGACCAATAATAGGAAGTTGAATAATTCTTTGCATGATGTGGTTCCCATTTAAAAAAATGATGAGAATTTAAAGCACACCCCTTATACAAAATAAATGGACTATCAACATTGGTTATGGGACTAGAAAGACACATTACCCATGCCTAAAGGTCTCCTCTAACTGAGGCCCTTTCTCACTTCCTACTTCTCTTTTCTTCTTCAATAAGGAGTGGTGGTTGTTCTATGTGAGCACTCTTGTATCTCAGGTAGGTGGACTAGTCTTAAAGTGGTGATGCGATGTCACTAAATGTGGTTGGTTTTGGGCTGGACTAAAGATGGATTTTATCAAGTCATTTACTCACAAAATTCACAAAAAACTTCATGTGACCTTAATTTGGAACTCCATTTTGCTCTCTCTCATTTATCTATTCTTTTCATGTCTCACCTCACTACCGGTGTCATGTTTTTATTCGATGTCTTAGTTTGATGTGTCAAAATTCTTAGGTAGTTTCTTCTAGGTTTTTTGTACTTAACTTTCCATAACCATTAATCATCCATGGAGGCCATGGACTCCTCGATTTGAAGTTATGTAAAGACAATAAATGACATGTGTTTGCTTTAGGGAGGACCCCACTTGCATGCCTTTTGGTTGGATTAGTTAAGTTCTTTATCCTTAGACATTTTCACAATCAAATCCTTTTGTGTGTCCCATCAATGACATCCAATTATGTATCTTGACAATGTTTTTTAGTAAAATCCTCTTTCTATTATTGTGAATTGTTACATCCTCTTTAAGCATTTCATTGCGTTTGGATTTTTCAAAATTTAATAATGGACCACTTATCCATTTCACTTTATTTTTTAGTGTGCCTACTAACACTATTAATGTAGCAACTTGGCCATAATCAAAACCTAGCCAAGTGTAACTAATAACAAGACAAGGTACCTAAAAGCTATACGTTACACATTGCACACTAATTTTTGATTTTTTTGTGATTGCAGTGAGACCAAAAGATAAGCAGTAGCACCATGCAACAAGGATCTTTCATGATAGTTGAATCTTCTCCCTTGCTCTTTAGTTGCTAGAGGAGTTGGTTGTCAATTTTGTCCAAGGTGTTCAATTCTATTGTCATGAATGCTCAATTTTGTAAAAAATTGTGAATTTGTACACTTGGGCACTTAGAGATTTTTTGTTATAGTTGAGTTAGTTGCATGTTAGTTAATAATCCCATACCTTCCCAATATTTTGTGAGGAACTGCTTCCTTCTCTTGTTCACTTGAGGTTGAGTTTTCATTCAATCATGGGGGTATGATGAATTGTATTTTGTAGGGCTTCAATATTGGAGCCACAATGTTGGGTATCTAATATCGGGTTCCAAGATGTAATGTTGGATATCTAATATCATGGGGTATGTGCTATCTTATAAATATAGCACTTGGGCACACAAATTTGAATATAGTTTTTGTCATAGCATAGCAGAGCTCTTGCAGTTTCTTTTCTCTAGAGCTAGAATATTTTCCAAAGTGCCCGTAGCAAGAGTCATTGAGTGTATGGATCTTTATTTGAGCACTATTATACCTGAGCATGGTAGTGTGTGTAGCAATAAAGATGAGCTTTTTGATGAAAACCTATAGCACCTTGGTTAGCTTAAATATTTTTTATGCAATTTCATTCAATGATACCAAGTAATTAAGCTAAAGTAAGATAGTTCAATTAAATAGAATTAATTAAGTACATAAGTACGATTGCTTCAAACATGCATATGACTCTTGGTAATATTAGCAATGCTTAACATTTGGTAACCTAGCAACATTATATGTGTTCAGGATGTCCATAGAAAGTGGAACTAGATATTTATGTTAGGATAGTGAGTTATTAATTAGAAATTAGATTAGTTAAATTGGTTCATAATTTAAGTTTCAACTTGGTCTTAATCATAGAAAAATAAAATAAAAAATAATAAAAATCATATACCTTAATTACACTTAACCATACAATTAAGCTTCACAAGTGTAGTTAAGAAGACAATGATAGTCACAATTAGATTTCACATCTTGGAACTAGTGTACTTAAGAACTTATGGTCTGCAAAATTTGACCAAATTATGCATGAACGCTTGTGATTTGTATGGTTGGGCATGGGGGCTCCTTGAACTTTGTTAGAGATGTAGCGTGTTGTATTAGTAGTTTCAACCCAAAAGTGATATGGAATGTGTTGGTCATTCAAGATGGTTCTATCCATTTCATTCAGAATCTTGTTTTTTCATCATGCTACTCCATTTTATTGAGCAGTCCTGGGTGCACAAAATTAATGAAGAATACCATTTAACTGACAATATTCTTTAAATTTAGCATTCTTGAATTCTTCTCCATTGTCACTTCTGATAGTTTTGATAGCATATCCCTTTTAATTTTGTATTTGGTTACTAATTCTTATAAAATGCTCAAAAGCTTCATCTTTGTAATATAAAAATGCAACCCATATAAAATGAGAAAAATCATCAATGATGGTTAAATAATATATTTTCTTTCCCAAACTAATAGTTTGAGAGGGACTAACCAAGTCCATATGAAGTAATTCTAATAGATGTGAGGTGAAGATGAAATTCTTCTTACCAAACCTTACCCTTGTTTGTTTTTCTTTTTGACAAGCATCACAAGTATTCATGGAAAAATCCTTTAGTTTGAGAAGTCCCCACACTATATCTTTAAAAACAATGGTTTTAAGAATGCCTTTGCTAATGTGACTCAATTTTCTATGCCAAATATGAACATCACCTATATTGCTAATCAAGCACCTGGATTCAAGGTTAGAAACATCTCCTAAAATAGTAGTATGAACATTTGCTTTTCTATTTTTTTCTATAATAACTTTTCTAAAGTAAGGGTCTCTTACTCTACATAAATCCTTGGAAAAGGGTAATGTCAAATTTTAAATCACAAAGTTGACTTATACTAAGTAGATTATATTTAAGACATTCAACATAAAATACTTGTTTAACAGAAGGTTGATTCTTACCTTCAATAGTAGCAATACCTTTAATTTGAGCTTCTGCATCATCTCCAAAGGTGACTATTTCACAGTTTTGTTTTAAAACTTGTATAAATTGAGATTTGTTGCCTGTCATGTATTTAGAACATCCACTATCAATATACCAGGTGCACCTTTTAAGAGTAGAGAGAGCAACTTGAGCAAGTATCCCTTTTTTAGATTTCTTCTTCTGAGGTCTATAAACTTTTCTTTCCTCCAACATACCTTTTCTGAGCTATTTGGGAAAAGACCAATTATAGTGTTTCAACCATAAATAATAAAAATACTGAATATGTCCAATTTTACCATAATAAAAACAAACAATTTTCCTCATTTTAACTAAATATTCAAACTTGGATAAGTATTTCCTCTTGTCTCTTAAACCTAATGATGCTGTGATGTGAGGATGTCTTAGATTTTTTTGTCTTAACTCATCTCCTTGTTTTTAGTGAATTTTCCATTGCTAAGTTTTACATATGATTATTTCTTGTTAATCTACTCAAGAGACAATGTTAGCTTTTGAACCTCAACCTTTAAGTCTAAATTCTCCTTCTTAAAATTAGAGTATTTAGTATAAAGTTTAGCTATTTCTACTTCCTTACTATGTAAAGTCTTTTTCATTTTGATGCATAAATTTTGAAAGGAAATGATCTCACTAAAAAGTACCTCATATCTTTCTTCCAATGTATTCTCATCTTTAGTTTCATCATCACAGATTAGATCATTGATGGGTTCTTGATTTATGAAAACTATACACAGAAAATGTGACTCTTTAGGAATATCATATGTTTCTTCTTCTTTATCCAAACTCATACAGAGGTTCCTTATTCTCCTTTCTCCAATAGGCTCTTTCTTTTGTAACTTGCAAGCACTGGGACATTCAGAGGCCATATGGCCTCTTCCACCACATATCCAACATTCTATAGAAGAGATATCAAGATTAGAAATTTTTGATTACTTACCTTTTAATTTACCTTTGCTATTTGATTGATTGAAGCTTTCTTCTTTCCTTCCTAGAAGCCTTTTTACTCTTCTTGTTAAGAAAGCTAGTTCATCATCACTATTTGCATCACAATCATACATCTCATTTTCTTTTGAAGAACTCTTAAGTGAAATGGATTTTTCCTTGATAGCATCTTCACTGATGAGATTCATTTCATATGCTGCAAGTGCATTTTGTAATTCTTCAAACTTGAGTATAAAGAAATATCTAGTTTCTTCTATGGTAGTGATTTTGGATCTAAATTCAAGGAATGGTTACTACAAGATCATTAGCACTAGAGAAATAATCTTTGATTCTTTCACCTTCTTTCATTTTCAACTTATCATATTTAGATTACAAGACTAGGAGTTTGAATTATTTCACCACTGAGATTTCCTCATTAGTGGCTTCTAAAATTTTCCAAATTTCTTTGGTAGTTTTACATCTAGCTATTCTATTAAATTCAAGGTTTTCTAAGAGCACAACAGAGACAGTTCCTAGCCTTTAAATCAAACATAAAGTTATTTTTGTCATCATTAGACCACTTACCTCTAGGTAGTGTAGTGCTTGTTGAGCTATTGATGGGATGAATGTATCCTTCCATAATGAACTGCCATACTTCAAATTCCATGGATTTAAAAAATCCTTACACTTGTGCTTTCTAGTATGTGGAGTTGATCCCATCAAACATTGGTGGCTTGTTATAAGATGTTCCATCCAAAGTCGAGTCTTGAGTTGTTACACTTAATTTGGGAGTACCTTGCTTTGATACCACTTGAGAATTGAGAACTTAGAAGGATGTTTGAATAAGTTCTAGTTAATGAGACCCAATTTTTGTACCATCAATATATGTGGTTCCCAAACTTAGGTACATCCACACATGGAGGGTAGAATCATTGCACATCTTTGAAATTTGTTTCTTAAAAATGTGGTTTCAAGGGCATCACAAGCTTTACAAGTCTTAAGCTTTGATAGGGATGTTTTCTCTTAGAAACATACCCAACCCCTTAAGGTCCCAAAAAGCTCAAAAGATCTCTTTTCTCAAAAAGCACAGCCAATCCCTTAGGGCTTTGTTGGCGACCATTTGGAATCACCCATGTTTTCCTTCAGTCTCGTGATTGGGATCACGGGAAGTGAAGATGTTCCTTCAAACTTGAGTTAGGTGTTTGCTAGTCTTTGCAAACACTAAGGTTTAGATATCTCCAAATAAACTCAGTGGTAATAGAGTGAACTAAGTGTAAATGTGTGTTTGTTATTATGAATGTTGAAATGCTTGAGTTTGTATATGAAATTGTAATTGGCTATTATAATAAAAATTTAGCTAACCTTGTTGAATATAGCAAGTCATTAAAGATTCCTATTTTGTCAAGTTACTTAGGCTATATAGTCCCTATAGTACGTTTCTTGAAATAAATAAAATGTCACAAAAATGCTTGAGCACAATTATGTAGAAATCTACTCCTATTTTCCTCAGAGAGAAAGATCTACAAGAAAAATAGAGAGAAAGATTTTAAAAGAGAAGAAGAAAGAAAAGCATGTTTGTGTAAAATCTCAAACATTTAATCGAGATAAATTGAACATGAGAAAACACTTTGAAATAAAGCTATTTCAATTCAATCTAAAATGTTACAAATTGTCCAAATCCTTTGAGCTCAACAAGCAATTTCGTAAAAGACACTCTTATTAAACTACCAAAATGCTTTGTAAATAACAAAATACAAGTTATTATTTGGCTAGTTATAATTGTCAAGAATTGCAAATAATAGAGCTATTAGAAAAGATTTAACAATTTCAAGATTGAAACATCAAGGAAAAGACTTTAAAAATTGAAACTATTTCATGTTAGCTCAAAATATCAAAGATTTTCTAGATCCTCTAGACTCAAATAGGCAATTTCATAAAGACATTACTATTAAATTATTTAAGATGCTTTTCAAAAGACAACATAAGCTCTTCTATGGCAACCAAATAGAAGTCTAGAATTACGCAAAAATAGAGCTATAAGAGCAATCAAAAAATCCCAAAATTAATTGCTAAGCACATAACTATTTAAACTATTATCTAAGTAACTAAGACAAAATGAGAAAAAAAGAACTCACAGAAGTTAAACAAACCAATTGAATTGATAATGTAATTAGCAAGCCATTCTTACAAGTAGTCTTCAATATTTTTTCCAAGTTTCCATCCCTTTTTAATTCTACCCTTGAAACTCTTTTATAGTGGCTTCATGGTAGTTACAAACATCATGGGAGATTAAGATTGGTTACAACCACCATAGGAGTTAGTTATAACTACCATAGAGATTAAAAAGGTATAGTCGCCAATTGTTCTATTTGATAATTACAACATCATAAGAAATTGAGCTAAGTTTGCTAAGTTACAAACAATATAGGGGTTTAGTTACAACTACCATAAGAAGTTATAACTTCCATGGAAGTTACTATCATTATAGATTTTCAAGCTATAGTCACCAAATGTTCCATTTATAGGGTGTTAAACAATTTTTCTTAACTCCCTTTCTTCTCAAATAATAATACCTTTTTTTTAAAACAAACAAAATATACCATCAACATTCATTATTACACCGCCATCTTGAATTCCTCCGCGGTAGAAGAGAAGAATGGGAGATTGAATGAGTGCAGGCTTTCTTCTTCCAAGACTACCTCGTGAATGAGATCCTTGAAACAGCGCTTAACAACTGGCCAGAGAGGGTGAGAAGACTTCCCTGATGCCTTGAATATGATGACACACGACATGGAAGAACCAGAAAAAAAAATAACCACATGGACAATCTCTAAAGCTCTGGCCCTCAGAAACGCAGTCAAATCACCCTGGAACTGTTCACGATAGGCATGTGCAACAGCATATGAACCATTTCTTGCTATGGAAACGTCCCATCTGTTGTATGATGACCAAGTGACCTCTGAAAGAGCATCAGGACCCTTTGAAAGCCAGTGCAATGAACATGAGCTGTGGAAAAGTTCAACGAGCCTGCAAAGAATAAACGTCTGTGGAATGACCCAACCACTTCAGAATAGTAACATGCCTTGTCTGGTTTGGAAGAGAGAACTTTTGCAGCTGCTCTATTTTGGTGGATCCCTATGTAAATGAAGTCAGAACTCAGCCTTCGGAACAGGGAATTGAAATCGTTAGAGGGCAGATCATTGAAGTAGCAACAGAATTCAGGCAGGGAAGCTGATTCAGCTGCGTATTTCAATCTAGCAGCCTGCAGAATTATTTCGATGGTAAGTACCGAATTCTGGGATGAAGAGCATCGAAGATCCGCCATTGGGGAAAAAAAAAATCTGATTCTGCATGTGTAGAACTGTTTCTGCAAGAATAGGTCTCACAGAATGCAGCAGATTTGTCTGGGAAGAACAGTTTTTGGCGTAGCTGAGTTCACCGTCCCCTCCTTTCATTCCAATGACTGATTCCAAAATTGCATACACCACTGACAATTCAATAGCTCTTTGCGGTTTGCCCTACTGCCACTGACACAAGCCATCTGGATCGTGTTGGTCAAGTACACAAGTGCTATTGCCTCCAATTAAATACCCTCCTGTTATTGCAGAACTGAAAAAACCTCCGGAACGTCTATCAGGAGCGCCAAACTTGACCTGATTCTCCAGCATTTTTTCATAAGGAGTCTTCATGTCACTGGGCCTTGTCCTTGTATAGAGCACAGGCTTTCCCGTATGGTCCAAAAGTGCCACATTTTCCACAAATTCGGTCTTCAACCGAAACGTGAAATGAACGTCGTCCACATCACCATGAACCAGGGCAGGAAACACACTCGCAATGGTTGCCGAATTTGGCTTCACACTCCCGGAATCCATTGCCAATAACAGATCTATTGCTTCTCCTAGTTCTTCACTTTGTGCATACCCAGTATCAGTGCTGCTGTTGATGGGCCACTGGATTGTGTCTATATTTCCATGGGTAACGTGGAGCTCATGAATCAATCCATCGGAATATAAAAATATATTTCCACCTCTGCAATCATGGGAGTAAAATAAAGAGTCCTATGACTTATTTTACGTAATGCTAATCTGTTGAGCTTACGAACCAAGATAGATTAAGATAAATTAGCCTCCTTTCGAAGCGTGGGGATGAAGATGAGATTAGGTTTTCTGTACATGGTTATTCCATAAACCTCTGTCATATCCAGCTGAGCTGCATCAGATCCAGGCTCAATACGTCAGTCAAAGTGAAAAACCAGCGCCCCAAGAGAAACCCTGAGCTGCTGCAGAGCCGAAGCCATGCCAGGGCAAAATTCTTCTTCCTTCGCCGAAGGGAATCATCCGGAATTCCGACAACTGATCTGCTGCGTTTTCATGCTCCTCCACCATGAATCTGTCCAACATGAATAGCAAAGCGTTTTTCCAACTCTTGGATTTTCGGCCAATGGCCCAGAGCTTGAAGATGATTATGGATCCTTTGGGGATGTGGAATGATAATGTTAGAATGCGGTGTGGTGACCTGAATTCTATTTTTGGTCTGCTATCTTTTTTGTTGTCCTGGAAGTTGAAGGGTTGCAAGGCAGCTATTCCCAACTATCCATTGGTGGGTCGCAAGGCAGCCATTCCCAACTATCCGTTGGTTCACCATCCAACGACCCACATGCATCCACCCTGTTTTCTCTCCTTTTATGTAGTCACCCTTTGCACTCCCTTTTTGTACTCAATCTTTGATTTAATGAATTAACTTTCTCCCAATGGTTTTCATCCCAATTTGGGGTTTCTATGTGTGTTGTCTTGATTTCAATTGCCTATCTCATTTATTATTTTTTATTTTTTCAACAAATTGGTATACAATATTCCGCTTTTAGATTGCAACACCAAAGTTTTGCTATGAAAGGTCAAGATGTGGGTTGTGCTTGCACAAATGGATTTGGATGATGCACTATTAGGGTTTGAGAAGATGCCCTCATCTTGGACACCAGAGGAAAAACAACGTAGGGATTTCAAGGCCCTATCTCAAATTCATTTTCATCTATGGAATCAAATTTTGCAAGATGTTTTGAAGGAAAAAACTGCCATTGTGTTGTGGTTACAATTGGAGCAGTTGTGTATGAAAAAAAGCCTAACTAGCAAGTTGCACCTAAAACAATGATTGTATTCTCATCGTATGACAAAAGGTACATCTATTGAAGATCACTTAGTTGTTTTTAAAGAAATTGTCTCTAATCTAGAAAATATGGAGGTTAAGTATGATGAAGAAGATTTAGGGTTGATCCTATTGTGTTTGCTACCTTCTTCATATACAACTTTCAGAGATACTCTACTGTATAGTCGTGATTGTCTCACTTTAGATGAAGTTTATGATGCTTTGTTCTCTAAGGAGAAAATGAAATAGCTTATGGTTGGATTAAAGAATTAGGTAGAGGGCCTTGTAGTTAGAGGGAGGACACAGGAAAGGAATTCTAGTGGTGCTGAGAAGGATGGACCAAAATCTAAACACAGAGACAAAACCTGTAATTACTACAAGAAGAAGGGGCATGTCAAATCTAAATGCTACAAGTTATAGAATAAGAATAAGAAAGCTAGTGCTAATTAGAAGGGAAAACAACCAGAAAGTTCTGGTGAATCTAGTATTGCTGAAGATGCATATAATGATGGAAAACTCCTAGTTATTTTTGATAGTTGCTCCAAAATTTGTGAGGATTGGATTCTTAATTCAACTTGCACATTTCATATGTGTCCTAATCATGGTTCTCAACATATGAAATAGTGTCTAAGCATGCTGTGATGATGGGAAGTAATGCCTCTTGTAAGATAGCTGGAATTGGAATAGTCAGAATTAAAATGTTTGATGGCATTGTCAGGACACTTACTAATGTGAGACATGTCCCAAATTTGAAGCATAATCTTATTTCTTTGAGTACCCTTGATTCAAATGGATACAAGTACACTAGTGCAGGTGGAGTTCTCAAGGTTAGCAAAGGTACTCTTGTTGTGATGAAAGGGCAAAAAAGGTCTACCAAGCTATATGTCTTGCAGGGTTCTATGGTTATAGGTGATGTAGCTATCACTACTCCTTCCTTATTAGATGGTGAAATTACTAGACTATGGCATATGCATCTTGGACATATGAGTGAGAATGGAATGGCTAAACTGAGCAGAAAAGGACTTCTTGATGGACAAAGCATTAGTAAATTGGAGTTATGTGAGCATTGCATTTTTGGGAAGTAGAAAAGAGTTAGTTTTAGCAAAGGCATTTACAACACAAAGGGAACACTTGATTATATACATTTTAATTTGTGGGGACCATCTAGGGTGCTCTTTAAAGGTGGTGCTAGCGATATGTTGATTGTCATTGATGACTTCTCCAGAAAAGTTTGGGTGTTCTTTTTGAAGCAAAAGAGTGATGTGTTTGCTACATTCAAGCAATGGAAGACTATGATTGAGAAGTAGATAGGGAAGCAAATAAAGCATCTCTACATTGATAATGGTTTGGAGTTTTGTTCTGATGAGTTCATTGCTTTCTGCAAGATAGAAGGAATTTTGAGGCATCTAACAGTTCCTAGTACTCCATAGCAAAATGGTGTGGTAGAGCAAATGAATAGGACTTCGATGAATAAAGTACATTGTATGCTCTTCAACTTTGGTTTACCTAAGTCATTTTGGATTTAAGTTGCTACTACAACTTGTTTTCTTAACTGCTCTCCCTCAACTGCTATTGACAAAAAGACTCTGAAAGAGGTATGGTCTGGTATTGCTATTAAAAAAAAAGACTCTAGAAGAGGTATTGACAAAACTGGATGATTGCCATGTAGGAGGAGACAAAATTGCTTCATAAGAATGGTACATGAGACTTGGTGAAATTACCTAAGGGTAAGAAAGTTTTTCATTGCAAATGGATTTTTAAAAGAAAATAAGGCACACTAAGAGTTGAAGAAGTAAGGTATATGGTGAGGCTAGTTGCAAAAGATTATGTTCAGGTTCCAAGTGTTGACATCAGAGATGTGTTTTCACTAGTTGTAAAGCATACTTTGATTTGAGTTTTGCTTGGTATTGTGGCCATGCATGATTTTGAGCTTGAATAGTTGGATGTGAAGATATCTTTCCTACATGGAGAACTCAAGAAGAATATCTACATGGACCAGTTAGATGACATTATAGTTTTAGGAAAAGAAGACTACATGTGCTTACTGAAAAAGTCTCTTTATGGCCTGAAACAATCACCTAGACAATGGTATAAGGGATTTGACTTGTTTATGACCACTCATGATTTCAAAAGAGGTAGTTATGACTATTGTGTTTAATTCAAAAAGATTAATGATGCATCATTTGTATACCTACTCTTATATGTTGATGACATGTTGGTAGCAGCTAAGGATAAAGGGGAGATAAGAAAGGTTAAGGCCCAGCTTAGTAAGTAATTTGAGATGAAAGACTTGGGGGCAACAAAGAGGATACTTGGCATGGAGATTTTGAGAGATAGAAAGGTAGGTAAATTGTACCTAAGTTAGAAAGGGTACATTAAGAAAGTTCTTTATAGATTAATATGCAGAATGCCAAACCTGTTAGTACTCCATTAGCTACACATTTCACACTTTCATCTACTTTATCTCCATAATTAGATGATGGGGTTGATTATATGTCATGAATTTCGTACTCTAGTGTAGTGGGTTCCCTAATGTATGATATGGTTTGTACTTGTCCAGATTTATCACATGTAGTTAGTGTAGTTAGTAGATACATGGCTAATCTAGGTAAAGAGCATTGGAAAGCCCTATAGTGGATTTTTAGATACTTATGTGGCTCTACTAATGTTTGTTTACATTTTGAAAGAACTAGAGATGGGGTTATTATTTATGTTGATCCTAATTTTGCTGGAGATCTCAATAAGAGAAGATTACTTATAGGGTATGTTTACACCATTGGTGGTTGTGCTATTAATTGAAAAGCTATTCTGTAGACTATAATTGCATTGTCTACTACTGAGGTTGAGTATATGGCTATTACTTAGGCTTTTAAAGAAGCCATTTGGTTGAAGGAGCTATTTGGTGAACTTAGTAAAGATATGTAGATTACCATAGTTTATTATGATAGTCAAAGTGCTATTTTCCTTACAAAAGGTTAGATGTTTCATGAAAGGACAAAGCACATTAATGTGTAGTATCATTTTTTGCATGATATCATTGCTTGTGGTGATATTGTTTTGAGCAAAGTTAGTACACATGATAACCCTTCTGATATGATGACCAAGTCACTTCTGATTGCCAAGTTTGAGCATTGCTTGGACTTAGTTGGTGTTTCTTGTTGAGTTTTATACTTTAAAAGCTTTTTGTGGAAGAGGTGTAGACTTTTTGTCAAAGATTGGAAATTTGTTCCTTGTAAGGGAATTTGTGTCAAGGTGGAGATTGTTAGAATATGGTGTGGTGACCCAAATTCTATTTTTGGTTTGGATGTATCTTTGTTGTCCTTGGAAGTTGAAGGGTCACAAAGTAGCCATTCCCAACTATTTGTTGGCTCACCATTAGATGACCTTTTATGTAGTTGCCCTTTGGACTCCCCTTTTGTACTTAATCTTTGATTTAGTGAATTAACTCTTTGCTTCTGCTCGTGGTTTTCATCCCGATTTGGGATTTCCATGTAAATTTTGTGTTGTTGTCTTGATTCGATTACCTATCCCATTTGTTATTTTTATTTTTTCAATAGATAATTTTTTTATTGTGATGTCTTTTAAGGATTCATGGGGAACTCCTAGAGACATAAGTGAATGAAGTCACAGAGTTTCCTTGATCATGCTGTTTAGGTATTTCATTTCTAGAGTATTCTATGTTGGCTAGAAATGATGGATGTAGAGTAGAAGAAAATCATAGTAGAAAGGATGTGCATGAATGAAGCTATAGGGTAAGGTATTTCTCCATTTACTTAGAAACACTTGGCTTAAACTAGAAACTCCTATAGTAATGGTAAGTGAAATTTCAAGAATGGAAAACCTTTTCAACATGCTCGGACTCTTTATACTTTTAGATGCTAGGATATTTGGATAATGATTCCAAGTTGCAATAAATATTGCCAATCCTTGCCATTCAATTGTCCATCAACCACACTGGTAACCAATGTTATAGGCATGGGTTCCTGTGTGCCACTGTAATGCTCATCATAAGATTCAAAAACTAATAACTGGAGCAAGTGGAATGTTGATTCTTATCTTTTTGGTTGTGAATTTATCAATGGCTGCATCTTTATCACTCAAATTTAATTGAGCCTTGTCTCTAAATAAGCTTAAACATTCCATTTGAACACAATGAATTACCAACACAGCATTACAAAATCTGAAATCATTTACATCTTCTAGACTTTCATACACTATAGCTGCAAGTGTAGTCTTGCTATTGCAATAACCTTTTAACTCTCAAATTATAAAATATAATTTTGAACTAAATTTTTTCTTAATAAATTGCTGCTCCATGGAATGGTAGAAATGTGTCAATAGGCTTACAATAGAAGATAGAAAGATCAAGAAAGAAAATTCACTAAGCTCATGATTCTTTGCCTTTTTGCTCAAAAAAATAATAAAAAACTCAACAAATGATAAGGAAGTAAAGTACAAAATATCTCAAAAGATGTATAAAATAATTGCTTTATCACATGAATAGTGCTTTCTTTTCCCAAAAATGTATTACTTTTTTTTATAGTGTTGTCAAGATCATGTATGAATTGGAATTCATACAATGGCTAGAAATGACAAGTTGAGATGTCTTCTACGAGCCCAAGACATCTTACTGTGTTTCCCATCTTGTAGGTGAGACATCTCATTCATCTTGAGACATCTTGACTTGATTTAAGATGTCTTGACTAAGACATCTTGGTTGAGATGCCTTGCCATAACTAGAGACGTCTACTTTTTTGTAGAGACATCTTGTCTGAGATCAAAATTTCTTAACTAAGAAATCTTGTAGCAAAGTGAGACATCTTGTTAGACTCAAAGACATCTTCTATGGAATTTGAGATGTCTTGCATCCTTGTGATTTCCTTGAAATCTTTGCATTTTCTTATTGGAATTTAGTGCTTCAGTTTATCAATTCATGCTCTTATCTTGGTCTCCTTAATATTCTTCATTCACCTTTCTTAGATGTGCACAATCTTACAAGCATATTAGAAAATTCTCTATTTTTCAAGGTTTTGACATATCAAAAGGTCAACACATGTGTTGTTAGATTGGAAAATTATTTTTAGCAAATTCCATGAGCAAGAACAATTCATTACATACATAGAAAAACAAATGGGCTAATGGTGGTAGGCTTTGTAAGTACTATTTGAAACTATGATAATGCTTTGATATTTTTGGATTTTCTTTTATTTTTGCATTTTAAAGACATATATAATAGTAATTTACATTTTACAAGTATGTGAGAAAAGGCATTTTGAGCCATTCCTCATGCATGTCAACGTGCTAATAATGTAGTGAAATCTTATCATGCATTTTTAAAAGGAAAATTTTTAAGAGATGAGAAGCATGAAACTTTTAGGCGTATTGATTGGTTGATTTGGTTTTTATCTAAGGTGCAACAATACTATTGGAATGGATGCAAACTTAGACGTGCTATATTTGTGATAAATATGAAAGGTAGGAAGTTAAATCAAGTAAGTTGGAAAAGAGCATTATGTATAGCTGATCATGATTGACTTCAAAACTTAGAAAGAGAAGATGAATATTTTGTGCACAGCCAAAATAAAAAAACAAAATGAGTTTGGTATATAGTTTCTAATGTGTATACTCATAATATTTCATGTGAATGCAAATGGGTTGCATAAGGTCATATTTACAAACATGCAATGAGGGTGCTCATAGTAATTAAGGAAATGAATAAAGCTCAAAAGTTTCTATTTCAAGATGACATGTGTGATTTAAGAACATCTTTAGGTATTGATACATTTAAAGTTGTTGCATTTCCCATTGAAACAAATATAAAAAATTTAGTGATGATGGCTTTCTATGAAAATACTAATAATAGAGGTGGACTAATGGCATCATCTTTTGCTTGAGATAAGATCCAAAATTAAAATATTGCATTTGATAGTGAAGAACATAACAAACATTGTCATTTAGTTTCTTGACATTTTGATGGAGGTGAAAAAGATTTGAAGAAAATGATTTCAGAAACTAAAAAGACAATATTTGAACTAGCTCACACTATGCTTATTGATCCTAATACTATGCTAGATTTACAAAAGGATATCAATAATTTAATTGAAAAGTATAGCTTTTCTATCCAACCAATGGAGCCTGTAAGCAAGAAAAGATTATCTAGCTCGATGAGTCCTACAAAATTGAGCAAACGTAAAGGCATAGATAAAAGGACTACAAAAAAGTTATTTGATATTAATCAGTGCATCAATGATGATGATTGTAAGTATTTAACATTTATTTTATATTCAAAAAATAATGAAGCTATTAATTTTCAAAATATATATTAATGCCAATACTAACTTTGATTTACTATATGCAAATATAAATGAATTAGGTAATCATAAAGGAAAAGGATTGGAAGGAACATCAAAGCAAATTAAAGATAGATAATAATGAACATGAACAATACACAAAAAAGTTAGCTAGTTATAGAAATTTTATGTTTGTTAGTTTTGTAAACTATTAGTGGTACCAAAAGCAAACCAAAAGCTTTGCTTATGCATTATTGTCCTATGGTTTATTTATTTATTAGAATCTTTTTAATTGGATTGGAATTGATTTTATCAAACTATTACATTTTAAAAATTATTTCATAGTATTCTTCAACTCTATCATTAGTAATGTGGAAACACTGTCTTATAATATATAAACTATAATGATATGTTTTCTCATTGTTTTCAATTATTAATTTGCAATTATCAAAAAAATTACTACTAGATTGGTTAATTGTTATATATGTTAGATATATTGTGCTTTTATTCCCTTCATTAAATTATGGAATCATTTTTTACTAAGGTATGGTCTTCTCGCTTAGTTACTGTGAGTTCTCCCTCATTGATTTGGAGGTTTTATCAAGTTCTAGTTTATGGATTCTCTTGTTTACTCTTACTTATTTTCAATAAAATATATTTTGACAAGTTTAAATTCAAGGACCTTACAAGTAGATTTGTTACAAAAGTTGATAATTTGGCAAGAGTGCTAAGTTTGATGTGTCAAAGCCTAGAAGCCCATGCCATGGAAATGGCAAAAACAACTACAACAAGTGTACATCATCTTTTTAAAAATAATGTGTGAAGAACCCCATCATGCATGCTTATCTAAGTTTAGATTCATCCTAATCAAGCACTAACTACGTCTCATTTAGGCACTTGCTTTATCCTAGCTGTGTAAAGTTTTGCTACATATCTAATGAATTTTATAATATTGATTTACATAACAACTTATATAGAAATATGAAATGCATAAAAAAGAGAGTCAAAGTCTCATTCTCTCAATTTTATATGCTATTATTAATTAATTTTTATTAATAAATTATATATTTTTAATCAATTTATTTCATTATCAATATACAAAAAATAAAGATATTAGGGTACTATTAAATTTTTTTATGAATTTAAGTTAAATTGTGTCATTAAAAGTTTGTCAAAATTGACTATAATTTTGGAAATGTGTTTCAAAGTACATGAGGTGACTAGCTGACTAGCAGCAAAAAATATTATCTACGAATATTTAGAACATATATCTAATACATTATTTTTATGGAACTTAAGTGTGTCACTTGAACTTAGAATCTAAGAACCTCTTACTTATATGAAACTAATTAGATAAGAAAATAATGAATCTACATTTGCACTATATCATGAGGTGGTTGTACTATACCTCACAAATTTCCAACTACAATCATGCCCTAGAACATCCAATTTAAGGATATTGTGTGATTGTGTTAGGAAGTACATTAACTAATTGTACTATATCTATAACAAGATTCAAATGTAGTTGAAATAGGAAGAAAGATTTAGAAGTGATTTGCAATTTTAATTTACTAACATCTTTTTAAAAAGATTTAGTTTAAAGAAAAAATGAAAAGAAACTAATTGCTGATAGTATAATCATCCTTTGGATTACTTTAGTTATGTGGCAATGTAAAAATACCCTATTGATTCTAAGGTAAAAATTGCATTTGATTTAGTATTAAATTCTCTCAATCCTTAAAGAAATTACTAATCACTCCTACTTCATTTACTCCTTTTTTCGTTTTCTTCAAATGGTTCATTTTATTCTTGGGACTAATATCAAACTCAGAATTTTTACCAAGGTCATTATTCATGCATGCACTTTCAAAGTGTGAGAGATTTGATATGCAGAGTAGCTACTCTTTAATCTCTATTATTTGTTTAATCTCTACATTGAACTCTAGTTTTCATCATACAACACTACCAAATACAAGAAATAGAAATGCATTACTAATACAAAGGGCATCAGTGTAGTAAGAATTCATATGAAATTAATTCTAAGTTTAAAATGGTGTATACTACTTGAAGGAATTCTAGTGATCTATAAGATTCTAAAGCTTATAAGTCCCTTGTTACTGCTAACATTAAATCTTTGACAAATAATTTTGAGGCGTTCCAAGCTACATTAAGCAAGATATTTCATTGAAAATGCTAGGATATCTTCAATTTATGGAAGTCTATATTGATTACTTTATTTATGAGTGTGTTTTCTAAATTACAAATACTACGTTAACCTCTAAAGCTATAAAACCACAATCCCAAAAAATTAAATAGAATAGAATTAGTAAGGGTTATGCTAGCAAACTTAGTTGCGTAAGAAAAGCATAAAAAAGTAATAGAATTGCAACATCATAAAGCATAATAAGTTAGAATTAGTGTTCAAACCTTGCCCAAGAAAATTGAAATAGTTGCATATAGAAGGTTACTTGACATTTGATAATATTAGAAGTATTTCAAAATTCATGTCTATTGCATTAAATTCCTTGTATCCAAATAAAATAAAGTTAGCAAAATGCTATACTTGTAGCAGATATAGATACTTTTTTTTCTAGCAATACATGTTTTTTGGATGGTAGTTAAGATTTTTATCAAAAAAGATAGACTAGAGTGTATATTTTGATTTGGATAAAAATAGTTGAGGCTTCCTTACATTATTCAACAATTTAGCTAGCAACATTTTTTTATACATTTTATTTTTCTTCAAGATGATATAAAAATATTTGTATACATGTATAATATCATTGATTTTACATATATATATGGTTTGGCAAAATGTGAAACTTTAGCCATGGTTCTCACCCATGGGGAATAAGGATCTAATATCATCTTATTTTGCAAAATTAAATGTTCGCTATCATCCTTCATTGAAGCCTTGCCAATAACTAGACTCAAATATCTATTCTATAATGTCCAATGTAGCTAGGGTCCATTTTCATTGCAAATGTCCAACTCTTTCATGGCCTTCAATTTGGCATCACAATCTTGTGATGAGTGGTGAGGTACCCTTACACTCAACCATATGAATATGAGCATTCATGCACAATTTGGTTGAACTCCATAGACAGGCTAGTTGTGGTATCTAGATAGTTACACGTTGATCACAGTTTGCTATCCTCCCACCTAGACTAGTATTTGCTTTGTCATGTATGGTTTAATCTAGAGTGAGGTGTATGATGTGGTCCTAACTAGTTGATGAGTGGCAAGATACCCCTACACTCAACCATATGAATACGAGCATTTTCATGCGTGATCTGGTCAAACTCCACAGACGGACTAGTTGTGGCACCTAGATCATTATCCTTAGGTTGTAGTTCACTGTCTTCCTACCTAGACTAGTATTATCTTTGTCATGTATGGTTTAGTCCATAGTGAGGTGTATGATGTGTTTCCTAATCTAATGCTACTCCTAAAGGCAATGGAAGGTAATATTAACTAAGCTAGGACGAAAGGGTAAGAGAATCTAATCTAGCCTAAGTGTGATGAGTAGCCATTCCTTGATTATCCGTACACATCTTGGACTTCGTGCATGACTACCACTAGGATTACCAAGCATAGATCCTAGGTACGCTACTAGGTTACCAAGTAGTCACACTTAAATGCTCGTAATCAAGTAGTGGCCAGTAGGGGTTCATCGTCATCGAGTAAGTTATGTTCTCATGTGTTGGGATGACGTTTCTTTCGTTCATGTTTATAAGAAACCCCCACTTTAGGTTGTGTGCTCCAATCTTCATCGTTATATAGTTCGTTGGTTCTCCAATGAACTTCCTCACTAAGTGTGGCATTATTGTGATCTTGTAGGAGAGGCATTGTTGTGAAGCGTGTGTGAATTCGTATGTGACTTTTTATAATTAATTCTTCTTCTTAAGAGATATATCGTTAATTCCTATATAGCGACCTTGGATGATATAACTAATCTAGATAACTAGCACCATCCCCGACAACGGTGCCAATGATGAGTGGCGAGATACCCCTACACTCAACCATACGAATACGAGCGTTTTCAAGTATGATTTGGTCGAACTCCGCAGATGGACTAGTTGTGGCACCTAGATCGTTAACCTTAGGTCGTAGTTCGCTGTCTTCCCACCTAGACTAGTATTATCTTTGTCACGTATGGGTTAGTCCATAGTGAGGTGTATGATGTGTTTCCTAATCTAATGCTACTCCTAAAGGAAATGGAAGGTAATATTAACTAAGCTAGGAGGAAAGGGTAAGAGAATCTAATCTAGCCTAGGTGCGATGAGAAGCCATTCCTGCATTATCTGTACACATCTTGGAATTCATGCATGACTACCATTGGGATTACCAAGCACAAATCCTAGGTACGCTACTGGGTTACCAAGTAGTCACACTTAAATGCTCGTAATCAAGTCGTACTCATTCCATGTTCTAACGTGAGTTTAAGGGTGAGAGAGTATTAACTAGGAAAGTTGTAAATAATAATTAAATAAATAAATAAACAAAGTGAATGCTGCAATGATGAAGTAATCTTGATGTTTATTGCTGGTCATGTGTGTGTCCAAGTACGTCACACTCGAATAAAGGATGCCGTACAATTACATTCACCACACTGTGGGCAGACATGGGAAAATAATCTAACTTTGGAGGGACAAAACTACTAGAGTCTAGCTACAATCTAGATCTATGTTATGAAATAGGGGAGAGCCGCCTCTTATTTATAGAACTGGTGGCGGGTTGCGATATCACGTACACGATATCATAGGGAGAGATGCAATATCGTGTACGCAATATCACAGCCCATGCAATATCGCGGCAAACATGATATCACGTACGCAATATCACGACCCATGTGATATCACATCCCATCATACCCCCACGACTAAATAAAAACTCATCCTCGAGTTACAGTGGTTACACAGTGGATAGGTAGGGGATTATTAGATGGAAAAAAATTGGGATGATGCCACAGTGTGGGAAGAAAAAAAAATAAAGACACAACACATAGAATATGGTACAACTACAAAAATTTGGAACTCATGTAGTTCCTGGTGGTGGTGGCTCCTCCATTGGTGCCTTCCCTTTGTCTTGTGCTCCATGCTTTGGGGCTTGATGGTGTTGAAGTATGGCCTGGAGCTTCTCCTCTTTGGTTAGAGGATCTTGTGCCGTCTATGCTAATGTTCCAATGTTTGACGGAGTCAGCACCTCCCACAAATAGGGTAGTTGCAGGAACATTTGGTTGGCTTTGACATACCAAGCCGCGAACACCCATCGTTCCTCCTCATAGGCTCTGGCTTTATTCTTGTATTCGTGAAGGTCCATTAGCCATCGAGCCAAGTTAGTTGCGACATCTTTCTATCCCTGGTAGTTGGCTTTTACCTCCTCAAGTTTAGAATTTGCAACATCCAATTTTTCCAACATCTTCTTGCGTTGTGCAAATTCCACTTCGTATTTGATGTGGGTGGAAGCTACCTGTTGCTAGAGTTTTGACCTCTGGTGTCTTGCTATTAACATGGCAAGGTTGGCATATCTTAGGTTTGCCAACTCCATGTACTCTATCAAGTCCTAAATCTGTAGGTCCTGGTTTTTAACTTCCGCTTAGTGAGAGAAGGCATATGTGTCCAATATGGCCTGCCAATCAGTGTGTTCAGCACTGATAGTATTGATCTGAGCCTTGGCCATATGGATCTCCTTTTCAAGGATCTGTTTATACATCCCCACCTGATCGCGGAAGTGCTCCTTCAACTTCTCATGTCGTTTAGCCTCGTTCTGTCATGCGCTTAACCCAATTGCTAACTTTTGATGAATGGTGCATACCTCCTCCATCGAGAGGGTTCGATTTTCTCTGGCTAAACGGCTTACATCTCGGTTGACCTGGATGAATTATTCTCATAATTGATGAAATTGTTCCTCGAGAATGTTGTTTTGCTTTTTTACAGTGGTCAACCGAAGATTGTTTGTAACTAGCTGCTTGTTTTCTTCCTGTAAGGATTTGAGTGCCTTAAGATGCGCATGCGTTTGGGCTTGTGCTACGGAGGCATCCCAAACAACCTTTTCTTTCTCATTGGCCATCATTTTATTCTCCTCTATTAATTTTGTTAGCTACTTAGTTCTAAAGTTTTCTAGTTGGTCTGTGGGAACAAATTGCAGAGGGTCCCGCTGTGCTGCATGTAAGGCCACGAGCTACTCTTGTAGTTTCTGCACTTTAGCTTCAGCATGCTCAGCCCTTACCTCTGTTAAGACTAGCTTCCCCTTTGTGGAAATGAGATCTGACTGAATTAATATAACATCATGAGGAATGTTAAATAGGGACGTCATTACTTGTCATGTTTGAAGAAATCGATCAAGTGCATCCTCATGTTCTGTAGGAGTCATTGAGGTTCCAGCCAGAGTTTGAGCATCCCATGCTCCTGAGAGATTTGCTGGTGGCACAACAGGTACGTTGAAGAATTCTTTGATGTGGTCAGTGACCACTTTAGCAGCTCCCATGGCATTCTGGTGTTGCATGATCACCACGGTGGCCCCTTCACCAGTCTCTAACTACACCTAGAAAGATGCTGTGTTTCCTGAGAGCTTTTGTGACCATCCACTTTCCCCTCCTCCTATTTGAATGGATACTTTCCTCCTTGTGCGATCTAATGAAACCATAGGCTAAATGACATCATCGATGATGCGGAAGAGGTTTGCTTCATCATGACTTCCCCAACTGATCGTTTTAGCGATGGCCCTAAGATGGCTTATCAACGGTATGTAGTCTTGCGGTGGTGGCAGTTGATCCTGGCCTGTGCTAGGCCCTACTTCTTGTTGTTGGCTGGGATCCATGGCTGGAGGTTGACTGGGTCCTACAAGTTGTGTTGCAATTGGTCTAGCCATCTGTTCTTCTTCTTATTCTGGTCCCAGCTCTTCGCCAATGCTTTTTCTTGGAGCTGGTGCCTTTAGCAATTCAGCATATGAAGCAGTCTAGGCTTTTCGGAGGATGTAATTGGTGTATCCTTGAATACCAGCATGTTGGCATAGCTTTTTGAGTAGATAAGGAAAAGGAAACACCATTTTCCCTATCTTCCATTCCTCGAACTGCCTCAAGATCTCCGTCAAATATAGATGGGGTAGGTTAGCGTTAACCTTTTCCATCAACACTACACATCCTCTAGCCACATATGTTGATATGCTTTTTAAGTCCTTTGTGGGGAAGAGGTGATATGTCCCAATTTTTAAGTAAACCCTCTTTTCCTTTGTCAATTCACCAAATGCTTTATCTCTGCCATAAGCTTTCTCCAACCAATCCTTTCGCACATCGAGGTCTGAATGGGTGGATAACCAGGCAACCTTGGGCCCTATATTTGGAAGGTTTAACACTTCTGAAATGGCCTATGCAGAGACGTTAACTATCACACCACAAATATTAATAGTGTTGCACCTCTCCCTATTGTGCCAAAATTGGTACGTCTCTCCTAGGTACCAGGCACTGCTTTTAGAGAGGATAGGCCATAAGGGAGACCCTTTGAGGTGATCCCTAATGGCCTCAGGAGCAAACTATGTGAATGATTCAAAGTTTAACTCCACAATCACCATGGAAAATGTGGACTTCTCATGGATAGCCTGAACACAATCTTGGGGCAATGTGAATTATTGTCTCGATTCACGCACAGCAGCAGCTCCTCCTTCTGCCTACCCAGATTGTCCAGTGAGGTTCGTCTTGATGAATGCTGAATGATTGCTCCTCCTATTCTACATGTTGTTTGGTAGGACCTTGTCTTCTACCTCTTTGAGATCGTTTCTTTCCACCTTGAGCAGGACCCTCCTGTTGTCCATGTTTCGGGGCCATCTGCAATCACACAGGCTAAGCGCTAGTAAGGTTGTTTTTAAAGTTAAGTGATACCTTACTACTTGCCTTTATTAATGATCTTATGTTATCACTTGTTATAGTGCTTGAAAGTTTGTAATAATGAGTCCTGTGACTTAGGTGGTTTCCATTTTTAATTTCCCAGTATACCTAAGGATTAAATGATTTTTAGGCATAATTATTCTAAGTGTTGGAGTTAATTACCCTAATTGATGTCCTTTGGGTGATGATAAATTTCAAAAAAGTTAAGCACTTCTCAGCAAGTGTCCCTCCCCCACGACTAAGCTGGACTCCAGGTTCAAGCAGGTTCAAACGGAATTAAAATTGGAGTACCAGCAAGTGAGATATGAGTGGAAAAGCAAGCATCACGCAATTGCAAGTTGTAGAGAAAAATTTCAAAAAATCCCCCCGTGTGANCGTCCTTAGTGACATGAGACACCATGAAAATATCAACTTTTTGAAGGATTTTCTTGAAATTAATGTTGGAAATTAAGGACATTAGCTAGTATCAAGGGGTTCTAGGGTAATTTCATGAATTCAAGAGGTATCGTGAATGATGATGGTGTATATTTTATCAATAAAATCATGGGTGGTAAGAAAAAGGATATGTAATGGTACATAGGAACATTGAAATTCAGAGGGATAATAGTATGTAACTACACTTAAATTGTCTGTGGGCACTAGAAGGGTTAAATGTAATCTACACTAACTCCACAAAACACACACATGTAATTATCACCAGAATGAGATGAAAATCCTATGCTATGCGGGACACGAGCTACAATTACACGAATAGTGAGATGAGACAAACTATAGAAAGGGATCGTAGAGATTGGGGCATGAGGTAAATGACCCAGGGCACAATGAATCTTGCGTGCAAAGCATGATTAACGTGTCATTAACCCATCGTTCCAAGATCAGGACCAAGTCCATTTCTCTAATCAGTGACATCACATTGTTTCATCCCATGATGAACAACTATGAGAATACCACAACAACAAGGCGTACGATCACTTGGCGTTTTATTCAAGGAAGGAGTGATTTTTGTTTTGTGGCACTTTTTTTTTCTTTTCTTTTCTTTTTCTCTCTTTTTTTTTGAATACTGAATCCAGAGAAGCCATCAACCTTCAAGCATGGGCGCATGTCTTTCCAATGGGACTGCCTAGAACAACATTGGATTTTTGAGTGCCCTTTTGATTACTCTTACTCCCCTTTTTCATTAGATCTACAAGGATCTTGGTACAACCACATTGCATGATAACTCCCACAGATGTCACCAAAGAGAATCTGCAAATCCCCTTGATGTCACACCCTAATCATTCCCTCTTGGTTCATCCTTCTTCATTTTGGGTACAATGAACACAAAATTAATTTTAAGTTTTAAAAATGTCAAGAATATCACTGTACCCTCGAACAGAACCTCTTTATTTATAGCATGGATGAGTGGGTGTAATGGGCTCACTGTCCAAATAATTGATTGCTCATGACTTAATAACATAAAACACACCTCAACCAATGATCCACATGAGTGTTTTATTCATAGATGAGATTACTTACAGAAATGTAAAAAGATAAAAACACAAAAAGATAAAAAGAGAAAACAAAAAGTTTTGAAAAATGAAAAACTGGAAAACAAAAAGTTGTAAAAGAAAAAGAAAAATAAAAAGTGGTTATTAATCCCGCTTGTTATTAGAATGAGGGATATCCCTCATAGCTAAACGGTTGAGGATGGCAAGGATTAATAATTGACGGTGGGAATCCTTGCATTTTGGACGTATTCTGGCTTGGTCGTATTTACCCCATCGGGTTTCACACACTTGATTATAATGAGCATAGTGGGGAAATTTATACGATATAGTTTCTGGATAACGGGTTGACCCACTATGGTATTTGGGACCATTAGATGGTATGCAAGGATTGGGATGATGCCTCTCATGGTTGTGTTCATTGGGCCATAGGGTTTTTGGAGTGTTTGATGGTGGCCTTGATAAAGTTACATGAGGCATTGGATTTGAAGATGAGGGTGCACCACAGTGTGGGACTTGTGCTGAGTTGTAGGATGTAGTGGCCTTGGAATTGTGTTGTCCCTTCTTAGGTCCATGTTTGAAGAAGGGGTTCTTTTGATGTTGAGGAGGTTTCTCACTGCTGTTGGAAGTAGTAGCACAAGTGTTATTCGTAGGTTGTTGTTGTGGTGCAGGTACCTTAGGAACAATCAGTGGCGATGTGGAAGGAGGGAAAGGATGAGAATGTTGAAAGTTAGGAGGAGTGTAAGGTGAACAAGGTCGTGGTTGTGTTGGAGGAATAGGCTGATAGTGTTGAGGAGAATGGTATTGTGGTGAGATAAAGTGCATTGGCTCAGTAGGAGAAATAGGATGTTGGACAAGATAAGAGTTTGGGTTCGGATGATATGAAGGATGCCTCTAGTCTAGTGGTGGCCTCCCCCACAACTGGGATTTTTGCCACTGTGATTGAACATAGTATCTTTGTATGAACTCTGGATGTAACGTGTTTTCCCAATGCTCATGTAAGTGTAACAATATTGGGCATTGGCCCTTGGGGTGATCGTACAGGCATATGTTGCAGTCATACGTATGACTAGTAGTTGAGCACTTATTTCCTTCATTCTTTTTTTTGAATGTCTAATGTTTCACCATGCTTCTTGGGTTGTCAAAACTCTATCTCCAATGGTGTTGATAAATTCTCCACACTTTTGATACGTCCATTCCAACATCTTATTGAGCTTTGCCTTGACTTCTTCTAATGTTTTTTGTATTGGCAAAGATGATGTTTCCACCTTAAGATTGGTTGATCTCTCCTTTTATGATCATGGACCTTTGTTAAGTTGAGATTTTGGTCCTGTTGATATTTTTCAACACTCTCCCATCTAGCCATTTCTCCTTCTTCTTTTTCTACCCACTTAATAAGCTCTTGGACTTGATGGGTTCATAGTTCGTATAGATGACCTTGGGTATACATTCCTAAGGTCTCTCTTGTTTCATTACATAGCCCATCAATGATATGGTACATTAGCCTTTTCTCAGAAAACCCATGGCCTAGATAGTTGTTTAATAGTGCATAATATCTTTGTAAGGCCATGTCCAAGTGTTCATGTTGTGCTTGTTTCCATCCTTGGATTTTTTTCCTCAAGGTTGACACTCTTGTGTAGGTTTGATATTTTTCATTAAAAACTTCTACCATTGTTGACCAATGTTGTATTGAATTTGGTTTTAACAATCTATACTATACTTTCGCTTGGTCAATGAGTGTCATAGGAAAGAGCTTAAGTTTTTGCCAACCATTATCAATGTTGTTCCATGCATAGGCATCGTAGAAGGCTTGTAAATCTTGATGTGGATCTAAGTCATAGCCTCCTAAAAAAGTATGGAAGTTGTTTAAATCGAGCCTGGGTAGACAGCTCTCTTTACGATGCCTACGTGAGATTCGAATAGCCTCCTGTATTTGCGTTAAGCTTGTAGTGGCTAGTAGGGGTTCATCATCATCTAGTAAGTTATGTTCTCATGTGTTGGGATGACGTTGCTTTCGTTCATGTTTATAAGAAACCCCCACTTTAGGTTGTGTGCTCCAATATTCATCGTTATATAGTTCGTTGGTTCTCCAATGAACTTCCTCACTAAGTGTGGCATTATTGTGATCTTGTAGGAGAGGCATTGTTGTGAAGCGTGTGTGAATTCGTATGTGACTTTTTATAATTAATTCTTCTTCTTAAGAGATATATCGTTAATTCCTATATAGCGACCTTGGATGATATAACTAATCTAGATAACTAGCACCATCCCCGACAACGGTGCCAATGATGAGTGGCGAGATACCCCTACACTCAACCATACGAATACAAGCGTTTTCAGGTACGATTTGGTCGAACTCCGCAGATGGACTAGTTGTGGCACCTAGATCGTTAACCTTAGGTCGTAGTTTGCTGTCTTCCCACCTAGACTAGTATTATCTTTGTCACGTATGGGTTAGTCCATAGTGAGGTGTATGATGTGTTTCCTAATCTAATGCTACTCCTAAAGGAAATGGAAGGTAATATTAACTAAGCTAGGAGGAAAGGNTAAACAAAGTAAATGCTACAATGATGAAGTAATCATGATCTTTATTGCCAGTCATGTGCATGTCCAAGTACATCACACCTGAATAAAGGATGTCGTACAATTACATTCACCACACTGCGGGTAGACATGGGAAAAAAATCTAACTCTGGAGGGACAAAACTGCCAGAGTCTAGCTACAATCTAAATCTATGTTATGAAACAAGGGAGATCTGCCTCTTATTTATAGAACTGGCAGCAGGCTACAATATCACATACGTGATATCGCAGACCATGCGATATCGTGTTTATCGCGGACCATGCGATATCGTGGTAGACACGATATCGCGTACGCAATATCGTGGCCCATGCAATATCGCATCCCATCACTAGTGCTACTCCTAGAGGCAATAGAGAATAACTTTTCTTTGAGCTAATAGGGAATGAGAGAAGAGAATCTAAGCTAGCCTAAGTGCAATGAGCATCTGTCCTTAATCATCTGTACATATCTTTGACTTCGTGTACTACTTCTGGGATTACCAAGCGTATATTACTTGAGCACTCATAGATACACTACAGGGTTACCAAGTAGTCACACTTAAATGCTCGTGATTAAGTTGTACTCATTTTGTGGTTAACAATAGGGATCGTAAATGAAGGGTAAGAAATACTAATTAAGAAAACAATAAATAACAATAATAGTTAAGTAATTAAAACTAAGTGAATGCTACAGTGATGGAGTAATCTCGATCTTTATTTCTAGTCATGCACGTGTCCAAGTACATCACACTTGAATAAAGGTTCTATACAATTACAATCATTACACTGCGGGCATGCACTAGGGAAATACTTGAGAGGAACTAAAAATGAACAAAAAGACTCTACTTCTATACTTACTGACTCTAAAAGCTTACTCTAAAACTTACAAATTTCCTATGCACCCAAAATGTGGTATTTATAGGCTTACATAGAAACCATGATATTGCGTATCCGATATCGTTAGCCAAGCCATGATATCACGTACTTGATATCGTGGGTCTGATATCGAGGGTTTGATATTGGGGGTCCAATGTCAAGGGTTTAATGTCAAGGGTTCAATGTCAAGGATCCAATATTAGCACTTGACAAACCATGATTCATTATACCCCCACAACTGAATAACAACTTGTCCTTGAGTCAAAGAAAGTGAGGAACAAGTTCATTCAATTACACAGTGGATAGGTATGGGATTATTGATGGACTAGGAATTTATTCATGCTACAATGGAGAGATGAATACAACAAAATTGGGACATAGACATAGAATTAAAAATAGATGAAATTTTGTTGGAACTCATGTGGTTCCATGTGATGGTGGTTCCTCCATGGGTGCCTTCCCTTTTTCCTATGCTCTAGGATTTTGAGATTGATATTGTTGAAGAAGCACTTAACATTTCTCTTCTTCTATTTGAGGATTATGAGCCATTCATGTTGATGTTCCAATGTTTGATGGAGTTGGCACTTCCCATGAGCACGATAGCTACAGGAACACTTGATTGGCCTTGACATGCCATGCCATAGATAGCCATCATTCCTCTTCATAGGCTCAGGCCTTGACCACTCCACCTTTTTCTTGGCCAAATTGTATAGTGATAGGAGTTCCCTGATGGATGCTGAATGATTGTGCCTCCTGCACTACATGTTCTGCATGAGGTCCTTGGCCTCTACCTCCCCTTGGGCATTTAGTTGCACCTTGAGAAGGTTCTCCTTGTTGTTCTCTTTTAGGGGCCATCTATAATCACACAAAGATCAATTGTTAGTAATGTTATTGAAAGAAGTTCAATTATTTCATGCATTAGTCATTGCCTTTAATAAATGTTGAATTATTTGCTTAGTGTGATTTTAGAGTTAGAAATTTTTTCAAGGAAGTTACCCTAAAAGTTTAATGTTGGACCTCAATTATTTAGGTGACACATAAAAAAACATGTAATGGTTTTGAGGAATGTTGATAAAATGATGATAACGGAAATAATAGATTTGGCAATGAAGTACTTAGAGGGTATAAAATAATGTGGTGGTGTGCAACAAGTAAAAATTACAAAAGTCACACAAGTGGGTTTTCCCCAAAGTGGGTTCTAACCTATAATGCCCTTGTGTAACCACACCTTAAAATGTCTATAGGCACTAGAAGGGTTAAATGTAATCCACACCAGTTCCAAAAACATACACATGTAGTTACCACCATGATGAGATATGAATTCAATGCTACACAAGACACGAGTCACACATACATGAACATCGAGATGAGGAAAATTGTAGAAGGGATTGCAGAGATTGAGGCATGAGGTAACTAACCCAGGGCATAATGAATCTTGAGTGTAGGATGTGATTAATGTGTCATTAGCTCATCACTCCAAAATCAATACCAAGTCCATTCCTTCGATCAGTGACATTACATTGCTTCATCTAATGATGGACAACCATACAAGCATCATGATAGCAATGCGTATGATCACTTGACATTTTTTTCAAGGGAAAAGTGATTTAGAATTGCTTTGTGGCACTTTTATCTTGATCTTTTTTTTGTGTGGCCACTTTGGCACACTCTTGTTGCTCTCTTTTTTTTTTCTTGTTTTTTTTGAATGCTTAATCCAGAGAAGCCACCTACCTTCAGGCATGGGTGCATGTCTTTTCAGTGGGACCCCATAGAATAGCATTGGTTTTCTTGAGTGAGTACATTTATTACTCTTACTCCCATTTTTTGTTAGATCTACAAGGATCTTAGTACACCCAGGCTGCATGGTAACTCCTATAGATGTCACCAAAGAGAATTCACAAGTCCCCTTGATGTCACACCTTGGCCATTCCCTCATGGTCCATCCTTCTTCACTCTGGGTATAATGAGCACAAAATTACTTTATGTTTTAATGATGTCAAGAATATCATCATACCTAGAGTAGAACCTCTTATTAATAGAATGGTTTGGTGGATGTGATGGGCTTGTTGTCCAAATAATTAGTTATTCAAGACTTGATAGCAAAGAACAACACCTTAACCAACAAGTCACATGAGTGTTTTATTCATAGATGAGATTACCCATAAAAAGATAAAAAGATAAAACAATAAATAAAAAGATGAACCAACCAATAAAAAGATAAAAAAAAATTGAAAGTTGAAAAACTGGAAAATAAAAAATTGTAAAATTAAAGAAAAGGAAAAACATTTATTAATTATATTTGTTAGAATGGGGGATATCCCCCATAACTAAACTTTTGATCATAGCAAGAATTAATAAATTGAAGGGTTGGATCCATGCATTTTAGAAATATTGGGACCTAGTCATATCCAAAGCACTAGGTGTCTTTTGATGTCATGGTTGGAATGTAACCAAATTGGGGTGCACACACTGTATTAAAGTTGACATAGTGGTGAAAGTTAGAAGATGAGTTTAATTGATATGGAGTTGACCCAATATGGCACCCTTGACCATAAGATGGTAAGCAAGGATTGATATGTCTCCCTACGTGGCTATATTCATTGGGCCGCATGGTTGTTGGAGTATTGATTGGTGGCCTTGATAAAGTAACATGAGGCATTGAGTTTGAGGAGAAGGATGCACCATAGTGTCGAACTTGTGCTGAGTTGGAGAATGTAGTGGTCTTAGAATTGTGCTACCCCTTTCTACAGTCACATCTAAAGAAGGGATGCCTTTGATGTTGTGGAGGGTTCCCACTACTATTGATAGTAGCAGCACAAGTAACGTTTGTGGGTTGGTGCTGTGGTGCAAAACCTTCTAGTACTATTGGTGGAAATGTAGAAGGAAATGAAGGATGAGAATATTGAATTTGAGAAGTGTAAGACACATGAGGTGGTGATTTTTTTGGAGAGATCATGGGTTGACAGTACTTAGGAGAATGATAATAATGTAGTGAAATAGAGGATGTTGACCTGGTTAGGGAAATGGGATGCTAAACCTGATAAGTGCTTGGGTTCGGATGATATGAAGGGTGTGACTAGTTTGAGGGTGACCTCCTCCATGACTAGGATTTTTGCCACTGTGATTGAACATAGTATTTTTGTACGAACTTTGGATGTAACATTCTTTCCCAATACTCATGTAAATGTGATAAGATTGGGCATTGACCTTTGGGGTGATCCTATAGGCAAACATGACATTGATATGTATGATTAGCAGTTGAGTTCTTATTCTCTTCAACCCTTCTTTCCAATTTTCTAAGGGTGTTCTCTCCTGCTTCTTGGTTCGCCATGGTTCTACCTCTAATAGTGTTGGTATATTCTCCATATTTTTCATGCATCCATTCCATCATCTTATTGATCTTTGCCTCAATTTCATCTAGTGATTGTAGTATTGGCAAAGATGATTCCATATCCTTGAGGTGAGTTGATTTCTCCTCTTCCTGGTTATGGACCTTTGTTAAATTAAGATTTTGGTCCCATTGAGATTTTACAACATTCTCCCATTTAGCCATCTCTCCTTCTTCTTTTGCTACCCACTTAATAAGCTCTTGGAATTGGTGGGGTTGTATCTCATATAGTTGACCTTGGGAATACATCCCTAGGGTCTCCCTTGTTTCATTATGGAGCCCATCCATGATGTGATACATTAGCCTCCCCTCAGAGAACCCATGGCCTGGGCATTTATTTAACAAAGAATAGTATCTTTCTAAGGTAATGTCCAAGGTTTCATGTTGCCCTTGTTTCCATTCTTGGATTTGTCTCCTCAAGGTTGACACTTTGGCATAGGTTTGAGATCTTTTATTAAATAGTTCCATCATTGTCAGCCAACATCAAATTGATTTTGGTTTTAAAGACCTATACCATACTTTTTCTTGTCCAATGAGTGTTAAAGGAAAGAGCTTAAGTTTTTGCTACCCATTATCAATATTTTTCCATATACAGACATCATGGAAGGCTTGTAAATGGTGTTGCAAATCTAAATCATAGCCTCGTAAAAATTTGGAAAAGTTGTTTAAATCAAGCCTAGGTAGACGGATTTCTTTATGATACCTGTAGGATATTCGAACAGCCTCTTGTATATGCATTTGGCTCTTAGTGGCCAGCAGGGGTTCATCGTCACTAGGTATGTTATGAATTTGTGAGATGGGGTGATGTTGTCTTTGTTTATGTATATAGGAGACCCCTACATTAGATTAAGTACTCCAAACTTCATCTTCATCATTGTATAATTTGTTGGTTCTCCAATGAATTGCTTTACTAGTTGTTGCATTATCATAGTCTTGTGAGAGAGACATTATTGTGAATTTGTGTGTGACTTTTTTTTTCAATTACTTCTTTCTAAAAGATATATCATCAAGGCTTTGTTACAATGATCTTAACTGATGTAACTAATCTAAATAACTATCACCATACCTGGAAATAGTGCCAATGATGAGTGGTGAGGTACCCCTACACTCAACCATACGAATACGAGCATTCACGCACGATCTGGTTGAACTTCACCAGATAGGCTAGTTATTGTATCTAGATAGTTACACATTGATCATAGTTCGCTTTCTTCCCACTTAGACTGGTATTTGATTTCAATAAACATACCTTTCCTAATTTGTTAATTCTGTTCTCTTTATTGTCTATGTGAAGTCAAATATGCCACAATAATAGTGAAATATTATAAATTTGATAGTTATTTAGGGTTTATTGATAAGTTAACAAAGGAGAGTTACAGAGTTTTGTACGATTAATAATTTCAAAGTAGGATTTTTTACAATGAATGCCCTTGATCTATAAGAGAACAAAGTAGAGTTGTTTTAGATGAATTTCCTTGAAGTAGAGTTTCATACGATGAATGTAAGGGTTTGCAATGGTGGAAAGATAGAAGAATTGCTTGAAATTAATTTGGTAGCTTTTAATTTGATTTTTTTTTCATGGTTTGAATTGAGGATTTTTGATTATTTTTGTTTGGTGGAAGAGATTGAGTGGATGCCATATGATACCATAAGCATGTCATGCATATCACATGATGTGGCATGTATGAGGTTCACATGTTTTTTTAAATTGACTAGAAAAGTTGAGGGAATAGAGATTGAGATGGTAGCAAGAAGTGCATTAATAATGTACTAAGGAAGTTTGTATGCTCTTCCATAGAAAAGCATCATATGACATCATCCAAGGATTCTAAATCAACTAGGAAAGGAAGGTAGATTCAAAGTGGATTACGTGTCAATATGTACAATACTTGCAAGCATAAAAAATTCATGGCACCTTTTAAAGAATAGTTAAAAAGAGTAATGAAATTCCCTTAGGCAACGTGCATGCATAAAAAGCTAGAGACATACACATGCATGACAAACACAATGCTACAACATGATCCCATGACAACTTGATACCATAATAGGGATTGATCCTAAGCTACATGTAACTAGCCCTGAACCCTACTCTATAGAGAGGGGTGGTGGCCTGAGCTAGAGAGGCAAAGTCTTCCCAAAAATTCTATGTATCCTTGTAATTTAATTCACAAGGAATTTGGTCCATGTAGTTCTTTGATAATGATTAAGCTAGAATAGAATCCATAAAGATCTTCGTGCTTAACCCTCATTCTAGAGGTAAACAAGTTTCGATTCATCATAAGATATGCTTTTCTACACTTTCCCATTCTTGAAAGAAGTAACATGATTAGAGCGTAAGTCATTGTTTGCATAGTTTTTCAAATGTGGAAAGCACATTAGATATTGAGAAAATCCAAACAACTAAAAACCATTCTAATAGAGTTAAATAAGAAGTTCTAATGGTTAGAGTTATTTAACCATAAAGTATAGCATCAAGATGTTCATGCAACCTAGGTTAAGGAAGAAAAGGTTCATCCTTTTTTATGCAAACCATACCAAAATTTTTACTTGGAGTGAAATTTACTTACTTGACATGCAAGTTAGTTCTATACCTTTGGTAGTGATATGAGAGAGTATAGTTAATCCTCTATGTTTATGAGAAGACTACTTCTTACATTAGGAGAACCACTTCTGATATGTAGTGATAGTTTAACACTAGCATGTACAAGTATCTTTGAGACTTTACCCTCACTATGACATCATCCAACTCCTTAATTGAGAAGGAACACACTAGTTCTCCATATCTTAGAAGTGATCCTTCTTGGATCACTGAACATCATCAAACCTATCTTACTTCTATCAAGTTTTTTTTTTTAATTTGTAGACAATGCTATAGATCTTGAATACTATGACTCTTAAAGAGAAGTGACAGCATTGAGCTAGCCACCCCCATAGATCCAAAATGGTATATAAACTTGATTTTTAAGCAAAATTTACAATGAATATTTGCTTATGCTTGAGAGTATGTTAATCCTCCCAAGTGTCATTCTCTAAGAATGTGCCTTGCCAATGCACCAAAAATTTTACATTTTGATTAGGAGCATATCCAGTTGTTCACATGTTAATGATAAAATAAAATCATCAATCTTTCATAGATTTAATATTTAGAGATTAATAGAGCCTCATCTTTGCCAAATCAACATCTCCAAAGTTAAATCTTTTCAACAAGGAAACATGAAATACCCAATGATATTTTGTCAGATACACTGGCAATTGAAAGTAAGATGTAACCGGATTCATACAAGTAAAAATCTTAAATGGTCCACAATAGTGTCTCAAGAGCTTTTGATTTGCACACTTCTTTAGCCTTATTTGTCCTACATAATCCATCTTCAAGAGATCGCGGTCTTGAACATCAAACCACAAAGGTCCACATTTACTATTGACATAACTTTTCATATTTTGGATAGACTTCTCCAAATACATCTTACCCACTTGAATATGATCTTCCTATGACTTCATGAACTCATTTTTTAATGGATGTTGACCTTAATATGAGGTTTCTAATAGTTGGAATACTACTAGTTATCTTCCCAAGGCTAACTTTGCAAAATAGAATCTCATGATAAAGGACTTCTAAATGTTATAAATAAACTATGTCATGGCTAGTAGGGTTACCTAGTTTTTTAGATCAAACTAGATGAAATGTCTCAAGTATTCCTCCAAGATTCTATTCGATCATTCTATCTATCCATCTATTTAGGGATCATATGTGTTGGACATGGAATGAAAATGACATATTCAAAGCGGTTATCCACAAATACACTTTTGTTGGAAAATCATTGCATTGTGGAAAGATTGGTGATAAGATCCATGGAAACAAGTATCCATGGAAGCTTTGAAATTTACAAGAGTGGAGCAAACTTCTTATTATCTCATTGGAACTCTTATCTTATTGACAAACCAAATAGGTTTGCACCAAGTTTACCACATTAATTCCACATTTGGCAAATAGAAACTTCTCTCCATGAATGCCACTCTTCTTTTATGTCTTGAATGACCTTCATAGATAGTATTATGATATTCATTAATGATTTGATAATGCAAAGCATTCCAATCTAAAATATTGAGTCTATTTTGCTTGAACACAAGTAAATAATCTACTTCAGTAAAATTTAAATCATCATCTTTCTGAATTAGCTTCAATAACTCCTAAGCACACTGATCATGATTTAATCCATTTTGAATTTTCTCTTGGGATTCATGGTCAACCATCATCCAAGAGATATTGGGCTAAATTACAAACTTCAGTGAACACACCTAATCAATTGTGGTAAAGATTTGCATAATACAAGATTTTTCACAACCTAATATGAAACTAAGTTAGGTAATTTCATGGCCATTGGATGGTGCATGAAAATAAAATTTTCAATTAAGTTTCCTAAAATAGAAATGGTACTTGTAGACTGGTGGAAAAATATGATAATATAAGATAAGCATTTTTGCCAAATGCTAGTAGGTTAAATGCAAGAAGTATTTAATGTGGAATAGCTGATAGAACAAGAAACACATGAAATGAAATAAACAAGATAAATAGAGGTGGCATGTGGTTGGCAGTAAAAAAAATAATTAAAAATAGAATGTAGATTAAAATGGATTTAATTTATTAAAGACTAGATCCAAAAAGAAATGCTAGAAACAAATTTAGATAATTCTAAAAATAAAAAAGGCTGAAATGGAAAAATCCAAATTACAAAGCAGAAAAGAATTAGCACTTGTTGTAAATGTCCTAGGAAAAGTACCAAGGATCATAGGTGTCTAAAAAGAAGCTATGTTATCCCATTCCATCCCTCTGATGCATGCATCTGATGTAGATCTAACATGGAGGTTGTAGATTTTAAAGTTGATAGAGAAAAGCATTGGATCATATTGATGTATTGACCTAATTTTGGAATGTTCCTCCCTTTGTTAGTAGAACAACACAAAGGGGATAAAAATGTATCAATAGAAAAAAGGAATAGAGATCAGAAAGACTGATAAATCTAACATGAGAATAATCATTTTTTACAAAGGTAGAGTCTTTGGAGAGCTTTCCAAATCACCAATGGTGTCAGCAAAAGTAAGCTATGCTTAGCAAAATCAAGAAAATGCCAACAAAATATGCCAATAGAATGTTTCAAAGGCCAACTAAATATGATCATATAATGTTTCAAAATTTAATTCCTTTCTATTAGGATTATTCTTCTATTTATATGCAAAAAATGTCTCATATAGCGTAAAGGAATGATGCATAGGGGACTCATAGAATCTTCTAGAAATTTCTAAAATATTTTGGATAGGAAAATCAACATGTAGATATTTAATGTGAAAAATGATGATAGACTTCAAATGCAAGATTAACATTGTATGTCAAAGAGCTAGCTAATGTTGAACATCAAAGAGTTAATTTGCTAAAAAAGCAAAGTTAGGATTGATGTAGGAGATGATGCTATATGTTGAAATTAAAAGCCATAGAAAAGGAACCAAAAAATGATGCTGTAGATGATGTGAGATGTCACTTTTGGTAAGAGCTAAAGATGAAGACTAGAAACTACATTGCAGATGATGCAAGATGTCAAAATTTGTGCTACTGAAGATTAATTTGAGCTGAGAAGTCATAGAATGTATCTATAACTCTAACTTACGTAAAAGAGAAAGCCAAATTAGGTAAGACATTTCCTCCTATTTATGGATACTATTGAAAAGCTAAAGGAAAATGCATCAAGGAAAAAATACAACCTAATAAGTACCTACAAGAGGATTTAATCAAAGTGAGATGATAGGGGAGAAAGTCTAGATTATCATTAAAACACCTATGGTGCAGTGCTATGTCACAAAAGTGGAATGTGGCTAGATCCTAGAAAGCACACATATAAAATGTAGATGTAGTGCTCCCTAACCTACTTAATTCTCTCAATCATACCCTTATTGGAGTAAAGTAGAGATACTCATTCGACCTTACTAATGTAGAACATGAAAAGAGAAAAGGTAGAGAAAGAAAAGAAGAGAGAAAAATGTAAAAAGAGAAAGAAATAAAAGGAGATGAAAGCATATTAAGGACATCACCAATATACCAATGGTGGGGTGTTGTGTCATAGAAGTAGGACACAACTAAATCCCTAATGCTAACCTCTCCTTGACATCACTCATATGCATATTTTACACTCTTTATGTCACTCTAAACTCAATACCCCTTCATTGCAATGGGGTAGAGACTTTCATTTAGCCTCACTAATACTGAATATAAAGAGGAATGGAAATAGATGAGAAGAGGAGATGAGAGGAGGAAGAGAGAAATATAGTACAAGTGAGTAGAACTTATAGTATGCAAAAACAAAAAGTAATAAATTAGAAAAAGAAAAGAGGATATCACCCATACATCTATCATGGAGACAGTACTATGCCACAGAAGTGGGGCATCGCTAAATCCTTCACACTATATGGTTGAAAAGGATGCCATATATGTTTTCAAAGTAACCCCTCCCCATCCCACTCAATAATATGTTCACTCACATGCTCACATGAAGTAATGACATATCTAGCCACTCAAAAACCTCATTGATTGTGTTGGGCACATAGAGTAAAATGATATAGATAACATAGGGAAATATAAAGAAATTTTTTGGAGAAATAGTAAAATATGAGATAAAGAGGAAACATATGCAAAATAATGCAAGTAAAAGAGGATTTAGAGCAAACATGCTTAGGAGAACACTTGTTTGGTCTCAAATAGTTAGCAGGTTCAATGCTATAGTTTGGCTACAAGTAGTAGCACTTTAGGAAGCTTTTGTTGATAGGATCTAGAAATTGATGTCATTATAGATCAAATAGAATATAGGCACTATTTTGTAGAGACTAAAACACTAGGAAAGAACTCTACCAATTAGGAGAAAACTAGGCATTTTTGTAGTTTAGAAAATGATAAAGGACTAGATCATCCTCATAAATCTCTCTGATTCTAATATGTCTAGAGTAATGATGCTATAAAACAAAAATTTAGGAAAATTTTTCTTAGAAAATGATATGAAACTTTACCCCTACGAGGTAATGTATTCATTTCTTAAGTACAAAGACAAGGCCCAAGAAATATTTTTTCATGTTCATGTAATATGTTTTTCAATTTGAGAAAGGATGAGAAATGTAATAGATAGGAAGATCAGCACCATCTTCATGTCATTGGTAAAGCATGACTACAATAGAGTGATTATACTTAGAAAGATAAAGATAGAAAGGGAGATCAAATTGAGGAGGATGGAGGACAGGAAGATTGGTAAGGGTTTGCTTGATTACATTAAAAGCCTATTGACACTTCGAGTCCTAGTTGAAAGTCATAGATTTCTTGAAAAGATGAGAAATAGAATGAAATTTTTAGTTAGATTGCATATGAAACGACTGATGGATTGGAGTCTATCTTGTAGAACATGCATGTCTTTAAGAAACTTAGGTAATGGGAAGTTCATGATTTCTTTGATTTTGTTAGGATCTACCATCATACCAATCACTAAAACTAGAAACCCTAACATCTTGCTTGTTTTCAGCCTAAAAATGCACTTTTTGGGATTCAAGTAAAGGTTATACTTATTGCAAGAAGTCAAAATGAGGTCTAAGTATATGGGATGACCTGTTGCAATGATAGACTTGACTATACGATCATCCACATAATTATTGACAGTTTTGAACATTAGGTTACTAAAGATAAAGGTCATAGCCCATCGATATGTTTCTTTGACATTCTTAAGCCTGAAAGACATTTTTGTGTAACAAAAGGTTCTTCATGGTGTCATGAAAGTTGAAAAGCATTAATGCTTAGGATTAATTTGAATTTGGTTGTAGTTCAAAAAATCATCCACGAAACTAAGTAAGGCATGACTTGCCATGACTTATATGAGTTAATCAATGTTGGGCAATAGAAAATCATCTTTCTATGTCACCTTGTTGAGGTTGTGAAAATTGATGCATATCCTAATAGCTCTATTTTTCTTAGAATGATCACTATGTTGGATATTCAATCAAAGTAATTTATGGGATGTATAAATCTATTGTTATAGAGTTTGATGATCTCATCTTTTATGGATAAGGCTAGATTAGACTTGATTTTTTGAGCTTTTTGCTTGATAGATTTGTATCCTTTCTTAAGTATGATGTTACATTGGATAAGAATTTGATCCAGACAAGGCATGTCATCATATCATCATGCAAAGGCGATAGAATTTTTTGTAAGTATTTAGAGAATGGATTTTTTAAAATGTTGTTAGGAAGGTTTGCCTCGAGCTATAAGATATTTTTCTCATTTTGGTGATTTATTATAATAAGCTCTAGTAATAGATCATTAGTTAAAATGAGTTCATAGTCCAAGAAGAGAAGGTTAGTTTGAGCAATTAAGTCTTTCTTGATAATATTAAGGGTCTAGATAATAGGATCTAAGGGGTTCAGGGATAAAAAATTGATGAAATCCTCTTTGAGAGGCTGGGAGATTCAACCATGGGGCTCATCCAAAATGAGTGGTTTACGTAGATGAAGGAGTAATTTAGGATCCATGGCCTGCAAAGAGAAAGCAATAATTACATAAAAAATGGGATTAAAATAAGAAAGAGAGTTAGAAAATATTTCAAGTTTTCTTGCATAGAATGGAAAGAATTAGAAAAGAAAAACATTCATATTTTTCAAGGATGAGATAGGTAAAAGATTCTAAGTTCTGAAAAAGGATGAAAAAATTTTCTAATTATGAGAAAGACAGAAAAGTTAGAAAATTTTCTCAGGTGTGGAGAAGATAGGAGAGAGAAAACTTTCTAAGTTTGAGATAGATAGAGGAGTTAGAAAATTTTCTAAGTTTGGGAAAGATAGAAAATTTAGAAAATTTTTCAAGGACTAGAGAATATAAGAGAGTTAAAAAGTTTTCTAAGGTGTTGAGAAGATAAGAGATTTAGAAAATTTTGGAAGTCCGAGAAAGATAGAATAGTTAGAAAAGTTTCTAATTCTAGGAAAGATAGGAGGGTTAGAAAGTTTTCTAAGGAATTGATGAGACGCGACATGCACTGTGCCGCGATATCGCGTCTTTCCCTGTGATATCACGTACGTGATATC
>MNCI01014376.1:11867-28067 GCA_015680685.1 Gnetum montanum
GACCTTCCCCAAGGTTCCCAGTAGCTCTTGGGCACCCAAAAATCAATTTTTGACCTTAAAATGAAGCATTTTCATGTGTATACGCTGGGTACATTTTTGGCTTACGCTGGCATGCTATACGCTTACGCTGGCATCCTCTACGCTCAGCATCCACAGCGTATACGCCTAGCGTATACGCCAGCAAATGTAACACTTGTAAATTAAATCCAGCCTAATGTAGCGTATACGCCCAGCGTATACACCCACGTGTCTCCCAGTCCGATTTTCCCGGTAACCCTACCCCTATAAATAGCCCAGTTTTCCGCATATTCAAGGGGGGCAAAAATTTACCAGAGTAGACCCAAGAGCAATTACGCTGCAAACCAGAGTCGGGGCCTTTTGTCCTCCTTGTGTCAAAGCCACAACTGTGTTTGGACCGGTGCACTTTGTAATCAATTCTCAATACAAAACAGTTTACATTTTGCTCAGATTTATTGCAGTTTTCTTCGTTTTTCAGTTTACGTTTATAGGCTCATTTACATTATTGTGCTTGTTTACGGTTTACATTTAATGTGCATCGTTTACATATAACCCAACGTGTTGTAGCGGTAAATGTTGGGGAAGTCCTTGTTTGATCTGCGTGCGGACCATTCAAGGCACTCTGTCTTCGTCCGTTCCAGCTTGCCCTCAAGCGGAGGCAGGGTCAACTGTGCTTGTCCGTAGATCTTTCGGTGCTCGTAACGTTCCAGCCTTGCACCGATGATTTCGATCGGTACAACCACAACTAAAGGTGAGGTGAAAACCTTAAAAGTTAGCTCCCTGCTAGAGCCATAGGTGCAAAAAATCATCTTAAAAGTCCTTAATGACAATGTCAAAGTGTTTGTGTGGTCATACAAAGACATGTTGGGCCTGGACTCATAGCTCATATGACACAATATTATCTTAGATCCACGTGTCAAGGTAGTTAAAGAAAAAGCTTGCAAAGTCAAACCAGAAATTTCCTTAGCTGTACACGATGAAATTTCCAAACTCTATCAAGCTGGTTTCATTTGGGTAGTTGATTACTTGAATTGGGTCTCAAACATTGTAGTTGTACCCAAGAAGACTAGAAGTATATGAATTTGTATAGACTTTTGGGATTTAAATAAGGCAACAATTAAGGATGACTTTCCATTACCTAGTATCGATCAACTTATCGATACTATGGATATTCATGCCTTACTATCCTTTATGGACAAGTTTCCAGGCTATAACCAGATCTGTATAAACCCAAAGCATCAATTGGTAACTACCTTTATGACCCCTTGGGGAACTTTTTGTTACACAATGATGTCCTTAGGGCTAAAAAATGCTGGAGCAATGTATCAACGAGCAACGACATACATCTTTAGTGATTACCTCTTGGAGAGATTAAACGATTACATTGATGACATAACAGTTAAGTCTAAGGATGCTACTAATCATCCCAATGATTTAAACATAGTCCTTCAATGTTGTCATAGGCATGACTTGCGCCTCAACCCTAGGAAATGTGCTTTCGGAGTTAAAATCAGATGCATGCTGGGCTTTGTAGTATCAAAAATAGGGATACGAGTGGACCTTGATAAGGTTAGGGCCATTTTCAACCTAGAACCACCTACAAATCTTAAAGAGTTGCACTGGTTTCAAGGTAGAGTGCAATTTATAAGAAGGTTTATCGCAAGGTTGACAGACAAACTACACCCGATGTAACACTTGCTTAAGAAGGGAGTCAACTTCAAATGGACAAATCAATGTTAACAAGCCTTTGATAACCTAAAGAAAGAGCTTTTAAATATTCCAACTGTTTACCCCCCACAAAGGGATAGGCCTTTCTCCATCTATCTTGCCACCTCAGACACATCTATCGCTGCACTGCTATGTCAAAAGAGAGATGACGGGTCTGAAATTTCAATCTATTACTTAAGTTATGCATTAATATCACATGAAGCAAAGTACAATTAAGTGGAGAGAAATTGTCTTACCCTAGTGTTTACACTTAAAAAGTGGAGACATTACCTATTCCACAGTAAAGTTAACATTATATGCAAAAGCAACATACTTCAGGCTATTACAACTAACTTGTACAAGAGCAGTAGAATAGCCCAATGGAAAGCCATAATTGCAAAATTCAATCTACATTATGTGGCATAATCATCTACAAAAGGTCAATAAATAGCCACACAGCTTACAACTTCACCCATTAATGACCAAAAAATTATAGAGCCTAAGTTCCCGAATGAGCATGTCAATAGCGTAAGTCCTATGCCATCAAATTTCGAGGCTAGTTTACATTTCGATGGCACTTCAACCACACAAGGTGGTAGTGTCACCACTATCCTTACATTTCCCTCTAGGGAAATTCGACCCTTCATGTATCATTTTGCATTCCTTTGCACAAACAACATAGTTAAGTATGAAGGACTCCTTAGGGGCCTTCTAGCAGCCTAAGAGTTGAGGATCCAACACTTAGCAATTTGGGGTGATTTACAACTGGTTATCAACCATATCACTAAAGTCTACACCTACAAGGCTCCACATTTGTAACCTTATTGTGATTTAGCCAAGAATCTACTAAATTCATTTGTAACTTTAGACATTCAACACGTGCCTCGCAACAAAAACATTGTAGCTAATGCATTAGCCACATTAGCATTAAATGTGCCATCAAAAATGTTTGCTACCTTGCCTGCTTTGATAATAGAATGCACTGATCCTATTATTCAAGTGACACACATTGCATTTGTGAGTACAATGCATACTCAAGAATGGTATGACAACATTAAAGCATACCTTCAACATGGTGAGCCCCCACATGGCTTGACATCTTCTCAAAAAGATGCAATATGAAAACGAGCCTGGCAACATGTCCTCATAGGAGATAACACCTTATGCAAATGCTCTCATGATGAAATATTGCTAGCCTGTATTAGTGAGGAATAAGCAAAACATATTGTTGACCAAGTCCATGAGAGCTTGTGTAGAGGGCACATAGCTCCTAGGGCTATGGAAACAAAAATTAGATGCATAGGGTACTACTAGCCTTGCATAGAACGTGATTGCCTTGCCAAAGTTAGAACATGCGATGTATGTCAATGACATGGAAACCTTATACATGTGTCACCCACTAAATTGCATACCATGCAGATCATGTGTCCCTTCCAGCATTGGGGACTAGATATCATAATGCCCATCACACCTAAGTCTTCTATAGGACATAGCTTCATTATCACCACAACCGAATACTTCACAAAGTGGGTAGAGGCTATCCCCCTCAAAAAGACCACATCTCAACAAGTTTGCCTCTTCATTTTGGATAACATAGTAACACAGTTTGGTCTTCCCATGACTATTTTGACTAAGAATGGGCCATAATTTAGTAGCATAGAAACCAAAACCTTTTGCCAAAATATTGGCGTCAAACATTTTTTCATCACTGTATTACCCATAGGAAAATGGTCAAGCAGAGGCAACCAACAAGGTCATCATCAACTTGTTGAAAAAGATGCCTAGCAGTAGAAAAAAATGATGGCATGAGCAAATCCTCTACGCGCTTTGGGCTTACCGCACAACATGTAGAACAACCACAGGTAAGACTCCATACAGTCTTGTTTACAGATCTGAAGTAGTGTTACCTCTTGAATTGCAGGTTTCATCACTTTGGATGATCCTCTCAAATGTTGTGAATGAGGCTCAAAACAACGAGTCAAGAATCATTGATCTTGACTCCATAGGGGAGGAGCATGCCCAAACACTTCATCACATCGAATGGTACCAAGATAAGTAAAGGTAGAAGCATCACTGCAACTTACATCAATGGTCTCCCTTTTTTAAGAAGAATTTAGGCTGTCTTTATGATGAATTCCCTCATAGAGCCAACCGTCTTGCTGCACATAATCTCCATCACGTTGCCCAATTATTCACAGTTAGCAATGACACTGTTACCCTCTCTTGGCAACATGCCAAGGTAAAATGGGGATTTCAAAGAGAGGACACTCCCATCTACGAACATATTAAGCATGTTCTTACAAACTTTGGTGTTCCTAGACAACAGAACAACACTCCTTGGTACGATGATTGGTTCTGGCCCGATGGCTCACCTTTGCGTTCTTTACGCAATGCTAAAGCCAAATCTTGGTTTAACGCACTAGACTTTCAACTCTCCATCCTAAATAGACGATGGGAAATGCATATTGAGGATCATCAATGGAGAGCTATTTTTCATCGAATATGAACTTCTAAGGCCCAACCTAAGCATTGCTTCCTTTTCTGGTCTTTGATTCACCAAGGTCTTCCGATTGGACATCGGCTTCACTTCTTAGGTATCGATTATCCTAAATGCAACATTTGTCAAGCTGACGATTCCTTTGAGCACGTTTTCTAGGATTGCCCATTCTCTCGTCAAATTTGGAAATGGTGCCACTCTCTTCAAATCTTTCTTCCTAACCATGTTGTCAATTTCCCTTCCTTTATTCTCAAAGATGATTATGTTAAGAAACACCATCAGAGAGCATGGAAAATCCTCTTATATGAGCTTATCTTCTTTATCTGGAAATGTCGCTTGGATGCTCGGTATCACAATACCACTTTCACTGAATTTGACTATGGCATGAAATGTTCTATTGCTAGCAATGTTCAACTTCAATGTCGAGAACTAGGCTTTACACATAATATTACCTTTTCTTAAGTAGAACCTATTTTGAGTTGATTATGTTAATTCTCATTTCTAGCTTTCGTCCTAGGGGGGTGCGAAAAGCTTTTGTCTTGTTGCAAGTGACTGGGGGGTCATCTTGCAACTTTGGGCTCTGTTAAGGCTTTGGATTTTTGGTTCTCTTTATTCATTAGTTGGTGCTCCACCTTAACAACCCCCCCCCCCCCCCTACATCAATGGTCGATCAAAAAGTAGGACCTGGTCCTCAAGGCTGTTCATGAGCCTGTGAGCAAATTCTCAACCAACTAGGAAGGCCCTTTTGTAGTTACGAAAGCATATGAGAACATGGCATTCAAACCATTTGGAACACATCATCAAGGAAAAAATCCTCTGAAACACATGCAGCATCATTTCCCCTGGCATGTTGCTGATCTTCCAAAGATGTCATTTGACATCTTGCTAACCTTCCAAAGGTACGGCTACCATAGCTAGTCATCTTGGTAGTAGCTCTTACCATCAGCACCTGTTGCTGGAGTCCTAGCACTATTGTGGCCCAGCCACAAGGTTGCCATTCTCCAACCCTTGCCATTGTCTGAGTCTAAAAGGCATTCAGCTATTAGGATTTTCACCTTGTAGCCAAACTGCATGATGTTTGCCTTGGGCAAGGAATCCTAAGCACCTACATCACCACCGCTCCTAGCCTCCTCAGTGCTAACCTTTCTAGCCTACCGCTACCAGAACCTATGCTGGCCTTCCTACTTTGGACATCACACACATTAGACACAACACTTGCCACTCTATCAATGTTCAAAGCAAGCAGGACCTTGCCTTCACTTCACTAGATGGTTGCTTTTCTGGTTTTCTCTCTATTGTGTTTGTAGGATAAAAGCCAAGACGGTGTCATTCAAGAATGTGTTTCACCACAAGAGAAAGGAACTACATGACTCCAAAGCACCCACTTCGATTAGCCTAGCTACTTAAGGGTGCATACCCTACACTTCCTTTCAGCCAACTTAATCCCCATTCCCTATACCTGCAGTTTTCCACATCTCCTTTACAAGCTTTCTCAATGCACATGGAGCCCTCTCACATGCCCAACCGCCAAGTCCATGATGGGTGTAATGCAACTTGTCCCATGGAATGTCTCTATAGGCAGGTCAAAGCCCCACATGGATGTAACACAGCTCATCCTAGGGAGGAAACACCTATCCTACGATGATGACAAGGTTATCCCCAAGTGAACATGGATGTGCAAAAAAAATCACAAAAGCACAAAAGAGCAAAAAGCACAAAAGAAAAAAGATACCCATGCATGTTGAATCCCCTCATAAGCACTCTAACAAGGGATCATGCTATGGCAAAAATTTTTCAAAGTGTTACATTTTACACTCATTCCTTCCCTGAACCTATTTCCTCAAATCCATCCCTTTCCCCCTTATCCTACATTGCCCTCCAAGCATCCTCAAATGTAGTGAAGCATCATTTGAGTGGGCACTGAAGATGCGATGTTGGTGTCTTGAACTTCATGGTGTTTCATATTCTTTATCGATGTCTCTCAAGCAGATCCCCTAGACGTCAACAAAGAGAAGCAATTGAAACACCATAAATTAAAGGACTCTCATGATTCAACAGAGTCTTGAAGTTTGGACAAGGATCTCTATGAGAGTAGTGTCATACCTAAATGTGTAGATGACATGGCACCCCAGAAGTCATAATGGCTACAAAGTTTCTTCTAAGTCTACCTACCGCCCTCTGCAGCACAGTCAACATAGCACCCAGCCATGAGACTAATTTGTATGAAAAAAGCACTAGGGATAGACCAAATAATTTGAAAAATTTTCTATCTCCTAGGCTGATAGGCTTGCTACACCCTCTAGCTTGCCCAACTTGACACTTGACCTAGATAACAATCTACCCAGGGACCATACTAGGAGTTGTCAAAGGTGTTTAGGATGGACTAAATAGTTTAGCAAATTTTCTAACTATGAGACCTGCTATGCTCCATAGCATATCAAGCCTTGAAAAGACTAATCAGGCATCAAAGATGCAAATTGACAATGACTCAGTCCTCTAGGATATCTGTCCCACTTCACCCTTGATGCATGAGCAACACGACATAGAAAAATGTGGAAAATTTTGTCAAAAATCATCTCAATTTGAGTGCTATGCTATGCTATGCTAAGCAGTGTAGCACAGCATAGCAGGGATTTACTATGATGATACTCCTACTCAGATTGCCCTGATGGAGTAAGCATATTTTCCTATGCCTCAACCATCAAACATGCTTACTCTGCTACAACGCCAAGACATGACTAACATTCTATGATAAAATGTTTGCAAAGTGAGTCTAAATTCATGCCAAATTGGGTGCTATGTTGTGCTACGCTGTGGATCATAATGAAAAAAGGTCCTCTACCAAGTGGTTCCTAGCAAAGGGATTGCACTTGCCCGCACTTTGACCTTCAAGATTGCCTATCCCACATCACCCCTTAGGTCCTAAGGATAATCTCTTGACAAAGCATTGTAGAACAAATGGAAAATCATGTTACATTGGCTACTATGTTGTGTTACGCTATGTAGTGTAGCACAGCATAGCAAGGACACAAAACATGAAAGTGTCCCAAGGATGAACTCTGCATGATCCCAGGACCAGTCAACATGGAAGGCAAAGTTGTCAATTGCAAAAGTTGCTTGCCTAGCCATGCCTTAGATAGGTATTTTCAACTTTTGGGAAATATTTCTTTCAAGATTGGTGGCTACGCTATGTAGCATACCATAGCATAGTGCACTTGTGTTTATGCTACGTTTATACACTGGGCAATGTAAATAGCATAACACTTGCGTGGAAGCACCAGGATGTCTCTGGTTAGCTCTAGAACTTGTTGGCAATGGTCACTCCCATCCCAACATCTCTTCAATAGATAGGATCAGCAAGTCTACTTTGTTTTACATCCCCCCACCCCCCTTGGTTATCCCCAAAGTTATCCCTATGCTTGACCCTGATCGCAAGAGTAGGGAATATGTAGTCCTGGAGCACAAGCTTCACTTTGCATTCATTGTTAGAATTCTTTGTTACAAACATTCTAGTTCACTAGATTCTGGAACATGCAACTTGAACGGTATGGTCACAGCATAGTAGGTTTCACATTCAGCATTACACTACAATGTAGCACACTAGCATAACACTACAGCCCAGCATTACACAGCAACATGGCACAATCACATTTGCACTCTGTGGGACCCAAGACACGTGGCATACAAACCATGTTTCTCTCCTACATATGACTCTATAAATACCCTGGCAAACAATGTTCAAGGGGTTGGCTTTTGGCATTATTGGCTTTGACAATTACCTTTCTTGCGGTTGGCTTCGAAAGTTAGCAATTTTTGGCATTTTGGCTTTCTGGCAATTGGCTCTGGCAAAGATACTACCAAGTGAAAGGTTAACAAGCAACAAACTCCAGCAACAACACTTTCTAGATCTCTCCTAGCCCAGCAAACACTGGCTCACCAGTTCCTATTTGCAAGCCATTGACAGCAATTTGAAGAGTTTTGGCCATACCGCTTCATTTCAAGTTATGCATGTCCACACTGCACATCTGTTGTACACCTTCTAGCTAAACAAGGATCAAATTCCCCGATCTTGGTGTGGTGCACTCCCTCACTCAAGCCAGTTTCACTTCATTTTGCTATTATCATATTTTGCACTATTCTCTATCAGTAACATTTATCGCTTAATTCATACATAACATTTTTGAAACAAAACATTTATGATAGGTTATTGTACACCGATTAAGTCTCTGTCTGATTGACCAGACTGTTCAAGGCACCCCATTTTCATTTACTCTAGCATGACCCTCACACAGATCTGGGGTTAGGCTATACGCATGGTAATCTCTTGGTGTTCCATCCATCAATGTTTTTAGTTGCTACACACTCCACATAAGGTACTACACAAAGCATGAAATATAACCATAAACATAATGTACAACCTAAAATAGCCATGACATAAGCATATCCTATAGCATAGAAAAACAACTAAGGCACATAAAACAAAGCCCTTACATAGCTTAGGTGTTACCTATTGCAAGCAGTCAATGATGTCCTTAGCCATCCCACATATGAACTCCACTTTGTCTAGAGTCTCTACCCATGGTTTCACATGAAACTTAGGGATAGGAGCTTGCACTAGTGGCTTAAAAACTACTATAAGCATAACAATCATTGAATAGTTAGGATGAAAACCAAAATTAAACTATAATATGTAATGAAAATATTAAGGCGTTGGCATACCTGGCTCCTCCTCCTCTACATCCTTTGGGATGATGATGGGGGATGTACTTGATATCACCTCACCAAACAAGGCATCTAGATTGTTTGTATCTTCATTAGTAAACCCTTCAACCATGGGTTGCTTTAGGAGTGCCTCTTCTACACACCTTTGTTCTACCTCCAAAGCAGCTTCGGCTACCATAGCCTATGTTTGTCTACATCCATAGCACATTGAAAATTGGTTAACACATGAAATCATAAAATAGCCATAAAATTTAAAACATAAAATAGCCAAACTTAAACATAGCATACCTGTGACTACTTATTGTGATGGCCTAAGCTTAAACTTAAACTTCTTAGGGGTAAGTTGGTTTGATGTTGGAGGTACTTCCTCCATAGGCCTCTTCAGTTTCTCCCTATCGACCCCTTCAACCTCCCTACATAGTCATTTAGCCTCCTAGATGCTTGTTGGGAACATGAGAGGCTCCTCATCATCTGTGTTGTTAGGAGACTCAAACTACCTGATATTAACATCCTTAGTGATAGTGAAAAACATATCATCCATTTCTTTTTGTGGGTTTTAAGGTTTCACCATTGGATAAATGTGCTTTATCCAAGGCTTGGAAAGTTGGCTTGGATCTTGGGAAACCCATCATTCATTCCTATACACCACCAAAAACTCTGCAGACCTCTTCAAATAACCCACAAAAAATGCAAAGTACATATGGATTATTATAGAGGTGTCTACACAAAGTATAAGGATCTCCTCTATATGCCCAATAGCCAAGGAAACTGCATAGTTAAACTTAGTGTCATTTATTAGGACCTTCTTAAAGGTCCACCTCTATGCAATGCCAATCACCTTCTTTTGTGATAATAGTTTAGGAAACGCATGAGGCCTGGTCAAAGGATATGATCCCTTTGCATCAAGCTTCATGGAGACATCCATGAAAATTCTAGAGTGGCCCATGTTGTCACCAAGGCACTCCTAAACTTCATCATGATGGATTTATTCCTTTACTATTCTTTTTGGGACCTTTTCCCCATCATCAAGGACACCAAACAAGTCATGAAAGATGCCTACATCAATATCCATGTTAACCTTCACACCCTAGATGATGGTGTTAAAATGACTAGCCTTATCATCAAAGGAGTCAATAACATGGAACATCTCCATAGTAGGGATGGAAGTGATAGGTTCTATAAGAACATCAAGCAAACCTACACATTGGATGTTTACTTGAATGTATCCAAGAACTTGTTTCCTCAACCACTCCTATGTTGGTATCACCTCACCAAACTTCAAGATGAGGGTATCCTCATGACATGCTCCTGAAAGTGGTATGGTGACATCAATAAAGGTGGAAGGTCCTACAAAGAAACAACCAAAATTTAGCATCAACATAAGAAAAATTTAACAACCTATCAAAGAAATAGAACACTTAGAGTCAGAACCATGAAACACTAAAAGCTATAGCCTTTAGGTTTATCCTTCCTCTTCTTCTTTGATGTGGTTTTGGTGGAGGTCCTAGCTGCAAGGGTCTAATCCATGGAATTATTGGTATCTTTCCACTAGTTATGCATCATTCCATCATCCTTTGCACTTCTTTTATACAAGGTTGAACCTTGAAGTATATGCATCAAAATCCCCTCTTAACTATTGATACACAATAGTTCTAATCTGAGGACTCTTGGTGAATTCCTTTAAAGTAGTTTGAGCCACTACCAATATTTGATCCTTGATGATAAATCCTTGATCATTGGCCTTGTACCTACAAAAAGTTTGTGATACTGATGAAGTTAGGAAAAAATAGTCAAGCCAAAAGCATAAAAACATTACAATAATCATGCTTATCCCATAAAATGATACATGGTGCATGAGGGTTCTAGAACAACATGTGGGATCTATGCACCACCATCAAAGTATGATCAACATTATACTAACTATACTCTTGCATCATCCAAATCTTTGTAAGGTAACATGGAATAATACCATCAACTATCCCTCCTACTAATGGATTTTTGGTGATGAACCTGGAAACCAAGATAGATGCCTGAGGTAGCAAAGACTCCACTACAACCCTAGCCACATTTTCAGACAAGTGTGACCATAACATCACACTGAAGTTTTGTAGAATGTAGACAAGGAATTCCCTTGTCCTAGGTCAAAACCATAGTGATAGCTTCCCCATATTAGGAAGAGGTGTATTGGTCTTAGGATGACCAATGTAGCATCAAATACCTACCAACTCAACAATAATGAGTATGGACTTCAAGAAAACACTGCATGAAGCAAAACAAAAACATTATGACCAACTAGGAATACGTAGCAAATTTGGAAAAAACATCTAGTTAGAGGTGAAATTAGCCTTTGTAAAAAGCTCTAAGGTGTTTATCTAAATTGGCTTAAGAAATTTCATAAAATAATTATCATCATATTTTATAGCCTTTTACTTCACAACCAAAATATTATAGCCCAAATTTTATAGCCAAAACTAAGCCTTAGTCTAAATTATGCATAAATTTAGAAAAAAGCATTGAAATTTAGAAAAGGCATTTAAACTTAGAAAAAAACATATAGCCATAGTAAAAATATTTCTAACAACTAGTGAAGCCTTTTTTTTCTTAGAAAACACGTTTAAAACATAATTTTTACAAGAAAAACTACACATATCAATCACATCCATTCAAAATTTTGCCTTATTTACATAGCCATAACAGAAAATTTCAGTAAAATTTCATTCAAACTCCAATTTCAATGATTTCACCATGGAAGGGATCCTAAAATCACAAGCTTTGAATCCATGATCATTACAACTATATATGAATAGTTGAATTTTACATGAGTTATAGAAAACTTTAGCCAAATCTGTGGCCATCAACATTAACCTCCTTTCACGCAAGGTTGGTAAAAAATTCTTCACAAATTCATTTGAGATCCAAATAGAGTAATTTTCCTACCATTAAAAATATTAAATCAAGCCATATACACACATAATTAGAAAAAATTCAAAACCATTTCCATTTATGCAAAAATAATTCATAAACTTAGACAAAAATCTAAAAATGGCACAAGCCTCATTTTGACAAAGGCTTAATGAAAAATTCATTAAAAAATCATTTTAAGTCCAATTGGAGTGATTCCACCTATATGGGAAAGATAAAGCTAGGAACTACTCAGCCATATCCAAAACATAGCTAAAACCATTACCTTTATCTTAGAAAAAATTCATGAACCTACATGAAATTTCAAAAATAGCATCAAAAACCTAACTAAATGACCTTAGAAAAATGGCCATAACTCCATCGTTATTAATCCAAATTGAATGAGAGAATAGCCATCATAAAGCTTAAAGGAATTCCTATGAACCCACAACATCAAAGTTTGAAAATATGCAACCATTTTCTTGAGAAAAAATGCATAGCCTTGCTTTCTTTTTCTATGTAAAAAAGCTAATAAGCTCAAACCAAAATTAACATAACCATAAAAACATAGCCAAAAAAACTAAAAAAATTGATATCCATTAGAAAAAACATCAAAATAATGGGATAGGATTTTATTAAAATTTAATTTTGATAATTCTTTGGCCTAGATTTGAAAAAATAGTCATAACCCGAAATTTTGGAAAAAAATCATAAAAATAGCAAGCTTACTTTTGAAAATTGAATCTATTAAGCCAAAAACAATGAAAATACCATGGATCTATGTGGAAACAACCAAAATAAGAGGTGGAATTTCATAAAAATTTTGATTTAGCCCTTTGTTAGTGTATATCTAAGAAAAATGGCCCCACATGTGGCAAGCAAATACAAGAAAACCATAGAAAATAGCTAGAAAACAAAGCAAAAATAGGTAGAATTGACTACCTTAGAGTGGCAACAAAGGCTTGGATTGAAATGGACCTGGACATTCCTAATATATCCTTTGTCCATTCATCCATCTTCTAGATCCTAGGATTCTGACTCTTTTCCCCTCACTGCTTAGATGGCATGGTAGGCTCACCATTGGGGATGATTGAGATTAGGAAGAAAAAAAGAGTTTAACTGTTAGCACATTTAGCCATTTCATGGAACAACAAAGGTGATAAAATATGAATAAGCCATAGAAGATATTCAAAGAAAAAATATATATGATGGTTGAGCCTTATTGATATTTTATACTATAAGTTTCATGTAGAAAATTAGGAAATGAAGATATAATATTTTCATTTTCAAGAGTTAATATCAAAGAAAGAAAAATTCATCATGCTCCTTTGCAAAGGGAAGGATGAAAAGAGTTGAAAAGCTAAAAGAGCCAATCCGGTTAATGGATGAATCAATGAGAAATATCAAAGTCACTATTGTAAGGTTTGGATAATGTTTTTACTGCAAAAAAAAAAAAAAAAAAAAACAAACACAGTTCCAGCCACTGTACACGTTGGGATCTTTGCGATGAAATTGCTATAAAGAAATCAAAACAGTCCAGGAGAATGTTGTTTTGTTTACAAGGATCGCATTGGTACCAAGATAGGGGAATGTAAGGTTCTCTTTGCCCTGTAATGGCTTTCATTTCGCACAGAATCAACTATTCCTTTTGGCCCTAAATCAGTGATGTCTCTGCTGGTCACATAGTGCTAAAAACAAACAAAAAACAATTTTTTCAGGGATGCAGATTCAAGGTAGAAAAAGAACTCGCTTAGGCATTGTCACTTCCAAGGTAGAAACCATTTCAATTTCAAATTTCTTATGCAATTGATCCGCCCGCCTCCGATGACGCCGATGTGTCCTGCAACGCGTGCACCGCGTGAAGATTTTTCTAGCCGTTGCAGGGCCGTTCCTAACCTACCTTACCCAATGCCAAATTATTTGATGCTCAGATATCTGTTACATTTGCCCTTAACCCTGAAATCTACGGCAGGAATTAAAAAATGATCTGCAGAAACACAAAAACACAGGAAGCCCTAAGCAAAATTGGGGCAAAATAAAACAGTTCCAGGCAACCAAAAACCCCATGTCCAGGGCCATATGTCCAATACATCATTTCTATCTCCAGATCTTTCTCCTCCAACATCCGAATGTATAGAAGAATGACGCCAGATGCAGCGGTAGAGCCTTCTTCCGCGGTGGTCGTTGCCAACGATTTCTGGCAAGGCGGGATATATTTTTTCGGAAGTATTCGACGGCAGTTCCAGGCCTAGCGCCTTCACATGTGGGCTTGGTGTTTCAAATTTAAATTTTTCTAGCCATTTTCATTCAGGTGCAAGTGCATATAAAATATTTAGGTTTAAGGTACCAGCAATATTTATGCCAAGGTAGATATTATATTATCGCCTTGTTTATAAACTCACTAGGAGCTTCAATAACCATTCTTCAAATTTTAAGTAAAAATGAAAGGCTATTAAAGCTATAATTGTGAACAATTATATGAAATATTGGAATTATTTTTTAAAAGCAATATTTATCTCCTAACTTCCTAACCTCCTAAGTTAATGCTTCCTAACTTGTTGGGCAAGTAATTTCCTAACTTGTTGGGCAAGTAATCTTCTAATTGGTTGGTCAAGTTAGTTGGGAGAGAAGTTAGATGAGATATTTTTAAATATGTAACTTCCCTACCTACCTTGGAACCCTATAAAAAGGCTTCAAAGGAAGGAAAAAAAAGTGGAGGAAGAATCTAAATTGGAATCTCAATTTTTTAGGACTTTTGGGAGGTCTCATACATCACACTTTTGAGAAGACATTGGGATCACACTTGGGCTCTCACTTGGAGACATACTTGAGGTCTTGAGAAGAGCCTTGTAAAGAAATTGTGAACGATTGCTTGCAAGATGGCTTGCTAGAGTAAAGATTTCAGCCTCTTTGTCATGGTCCTGTGAGTTATGCATTTCATTTTTTGTTTTGTTTAAATTGTTTAGCTAGTGGTTTAGATAGTATCATCCTTGCCAAGTAATTTTGGGATTTTTAGATTGCTCTTATTGTTCTTGTTGCCCGATAGAAATTTCTATTAAAATTTTGCCATAGAAGCGCTTGTGTTTAGAAGCCTTGAGATCATTTTAGTAGTAAATTTTGTTATTGTGTAATGTGTGGGAACTGCTATTGGGATTGTTATAACAGAGCCTCTGTTTGTAGTCACGCCGTTGAACAATTCAGTAGTCGAGAGGGTTCAGAGAATCTTTGGTATTCTGATGAGACCAGAATAGCTTCTTTTTATCTTTAAAGTGAATTCTCGTGGTTTTTCAATCAGAAATTGTCAAGTCTTTTAAAGGTTCTGTTTGAATGCAATCGTTGACATCTATTATCTAGTCAAAATGGAGTCTCGTACGTGGTAGTTTACGTAGCAATTTTTGGTAACATAGTAGGATTGTCTTGAAGATATTGCTTGTTTGAGCCTTGGAAGTTTGAACAATTCGTAGATATTGAATTTGGGATAGCTTTATTGCGAAGTGTTTACTCATGTCATTTTACCTTGTTTAAATATTTGAGGTCTACACAGATTTGCTTTCTTTTCTTTTCTGTTTATTTCCATCGAATCTTGCTCTATTTCTAGTTTTCTTGTGGAACTATCTCTTTCTCTGGGGAAAATTAGGAGTAGATTTGTAGAGTTGTGCTCAAATGTTTTTACAAAATTTTATTTCTTATAAGTAGGTATTATAAGGACCACGTAGACTAGGCAGTTGAACAAAATAGGAAACTTTCAACAACTCACAGTACTTGGCAAAGTTGGCTGAATCTCTTTAAAGTAAGTCATTTGTAGTTTACACGCAACGCAATCGTTACATTTATCACAACCACACATCGCAATAGCACACACACATACTCACATTAACTACTGAGTTTATTTGGAGGTATTTGGACCTTGGTGTTGCTAGAGACCAGCAGGCACCTAAATCCTGTTCGAGGACACTCGTTGACGGTTGCATCCCAAACGATCGCCAACAGTTCTTTTGGCACTAGAAGGAGGGCTGAAAATTTAGCCTCTAGGTTCATAAGCCTTATAATTTTAGTACATCAACAATATTTGTTGCTATAAAGGCTTAAGAATTAGATACTATTTTTAGTTCATGACCAAGAAATTTCATAGTTTGGAAAGTTTCAAAGTTTCAAAGGATATTCTAGATTCTAAGACTAATTCTTCATCAGAAGAAGAACAAAAGAAAGTTTCTAAATTCGGAAAAAGTAGTGGAGTGAAAACTAGAAGATCAAGAAGATCACCCATTATCTCTGGTTTGTCAATTCGTAAGAGAAGATCTAGAAAGTCTAAGAGTTCAACATTTCAAAGGAATAGGATGGCAAATCCTTGGCAA
>MNCI01014376.1:31536-42468 GCA_015680685.1 Gnetum montanum
TAAAACGATTTTAGGTACAAGTGATTGGTCGGATTGGCAAGCTCGTTTCCTTCCATGTTAGCTAGTTTGAATGCTCCATTGTCGAATGCTTTAGTAACCAAGTAAGGCCCTTCCCAGTTAGCTGAGAATTTGTCCGAGTGTTCCCGAATGGCTTTAAGCACAAGGTCACCTTCTTTGATAGGATGCTTGTTGATGTCATGCCGATGTCGTTGTCATTGTCATTTTTGGTACCATTCGATTTGATCGAGGGTGCGCACACGTTCTTCTTCTACCAAGTCAAGATCAACGATGCGTAAGTCATTGTTTTGCCCATCGTCGAGGAGCCCAAAAAGTGTGATTCTTAGAGATGGTACCTGCAGTTCCAATGGTAAAATAGCTTCTGAACTGTAAACAAGACTGTATGGTGTCTTACCTGTCGAAGTTCGGTGCATAGTACGGTATGCCCACAATGCATACACCAATTGTTCGTGCCATTTTATTTTGCTCTAGGTAAGCATTTTCTTAAGTATTGTAACAATTGTCTTGTTTGTTGCCTCTTCTTGTGCATTTCTCTGATGATAGTACGGGGATGAAAACGAGTGTTTGATCCCTAAATTTTCACAAAAGGCTTTAGTTTCGGCACTACTGAATTGTTGTCCATTGTCAGTGATGATTGTCATAGGAATGCCAAAGAGGGTTACAATGTTTTCTAAAATGAAATTGAACACATGCTTGGATGTAGTTTTTCGAAGGGGAGCAGCTTCTACCCACTTCGTGAAGTATTCCGTGGCGGTTATAATGAAACTATGGCCTGCGGAAGACAAGGGGGTTATTTGACCAATGAGGTCCAACCCCCACTTTCGAAAGGGCCATGTGATTTGCATTATATGCAACTTGTTCAGTGGTACATGTATCAGATTGCTATGTTTTTAACAGGTACTGCATGTTTTGGCCTTGGTGAAATAGTCGTATTCCATGTGTGGCCAATAATAGCCCAAAAGCCTGATTTTCGTTGCCATGGCTTTTGGCGCTATGTGTCCTCCACATAGTCCTTCATGTACCTGTTCAACAATAGTGTGAGCATCAACACTACTAACGCAAGTTGGCAATATGCCTTCGTAGGATCAATGACACAGTGTGCCCCCTACCAGGGTGTACTACTTAGAACGTTTTTGCACCGCGTCCCTCTGTGCATTTGTTAGATTTCGTGGTTTTTTGCCACGTAGAAGGTATTCTTTGATGTCATCGTACCATTCTACCGCATGTGTTGAACTAACAGATGCGATTGGCAACGTGTCAAGGGTGTCAGTGATTGGTTCAGCACAACTGGTTATGGATCTTGGTAATGCATGGAACATGTCTAGCGATATGTTTAATGCTAATGTGGCTAATGCATCTGTGATGGTGTTATCATTTTTGGAGACATGTTGCACATCGATGCTTTCGAATCGCCTCATTAGGTGTTTCGCTAAGTCACAGTATGGTTGTAAATGTTGGGCTTTACATGTATAGATGTCTGTGACTTGGTTTACGACTAGTTGCAAGTCCCCTATGACTACAAGCCATGTGATGTTTAAAGCCAGAGCCTCCGCGAGACCTCTAAGGAGACCTTCATACTCTACTATGTTGTTGGTACAAGGAAAGTCGAAACGATAAGCAAAGGGTCGGATCTCCTCGGAGGGATGGGTGATGACAGCAACTGCACTTCCTCCCCGAGAGGTAGATGCCCCATCAAAGTTCAAAATAGCCTCGTAGTCATCGGGCACGATGTTTATGGTGCTTATATTCTAATCTGTGAATTCTGGGTCTATAGTCGCTTGGTCGCGCGTTGGTGATGTTGCCATTTGATTTACTATAGCTTTACCCTTAACTGATGATTGCGCTACGTAGTACAGGTCAAACTCAGCTATCATGGCCTTCCACTGGGCTATTTGGCTTGTTTCGTAAATATTCCCTGTTATGGCTCTTAGTACATTGTCCTTGCAAATTATGTACACCTGGTTACGGAAGAGGTAATGTCACCATTTTCTTAAGGAAAAGACCAAAGCTAAACATGACCTCTCCACGTCGTTGTACTTTTTTTCGTGGGCAACTAATGCATGGCTCAGGTAATATATAGGAACTTCGGTTTCGTCATCGCATTTCTAGCAAAGCATAGATGCGATGGACGAGTCCGACGTAGCAAGGTAGACGTAGAATGGTTTATCGTTTTGAGGTGGATAAACCGTGGGTAGCCGGGCAAGTGCTATTTTAATGTCATCGAATGCCTGTTGACATTCCGATGTCCATTCAAAATGTACGTTCTTGCGTAACAGGTGGTTCATGGGTTTTAGTTTATCTGTCAGTTTTTCTATGAAGCTTCTGATGAACTGTAATCTACCTTGTAGACCTCAGAGTTCAGTAAGGTTGCCTGGTGGTTTCAGGTTGGTTATGGACTTAACTTTATCGGGGTCTACTCGTATCCCTACTTCGGATGCTATAAATCCAAGCATTTTGCCTATTTTGACGCCGAAGACACATTTTTTTGGGTTAAGCCTCAGTTCATACTTTAGACAACGTTTTAATACTAAATCGAGATCTTGTACATGTTGTTCCTCTATTTTTGACTTAACCACAATGTCATCCACGTAATCGTTGAGTGAGTGTAATATGTAATCGATGAAGATAAACATCATTGCTTTTTGATACATGGCCCCAGCGTTCTTGAGACCAAATGACATCATTGTGTAACAAAAGGTTCCCCATGGTGTCATAAAGGTTGTCTGAAGCTAATGCTTCGGATTGATTCGTATTTGATTATATCCTGAGAATCTGTCCATGAAGGATAATAGCGCGTGCCCAGTGGTTGAGTCAACAAGTTGATCGATGCTGGGTAGAGGAAAATCATCCTTTATGGTTGCAACATTCAGATCCCAGAAGTCAATGAAAAAACGAATGCTTCCATTCTTTTTCGGAACTATGACCATGTTGGACACCCACTCGGCGTAATCAACAGCTCGAATGAAACCAGCTTGATAAAGCTTGGTGATCTCATTGCGAACTACTAATGCTACCTCGGGCTTAACCTTTCGTGCTTTTTGTTTTACTGGTCTAAACTTTGGGTCAAGAATGATATTGTGTTGGATAATTTGAGAATCTAGCCCAGGCATGTCCGTGTAGGACCAAGCGAATGCTTTCATATTTTCGCTAAGCACGTTCTCAATGTTTTTGGCTAATGATGGTTGTAATAAGGTGCTCAATTTTAAAATTTTAGTTTCTCCATCGGGCATGACGATGGGGGTTTCAGACAACGAGTCTTCAGTGATATTTTCGGCCTCTATGTCAAGGAATTTTGTCATGCCTTTGTGATCATCTTTTATTTGCTGTGTTGAGGCTATGACTGCGTTGTCCGTTGGTGAACTCAAGTTGATGAGATTTATGTTAATGTCTCTTGTAACTTTGCCGTATGGTTCGTCAATGATTAATGGTGCGGTTAAATGCTGGCAGTCCATTGAGCTTACTCTTACCAATAAACAAAGAGCTGAATAAGCAAAGGGGTATCATTCTACGTCTTTCAGTGATTTTAAACTATGTACATACATAATCGTGGATTATCGTCACATCGGGACACATGGTAGTTTAAGGCCGTACTGGGCCATAAGTGGCTTAAACTAGAACTTTCCAAGTGAACGTGTAAAATGGGGTCCATGGATGAACCAAGATGTAGCAATCTCTATTTCTAATAATGTTCATTAGTTTCATTATATATATTTTTATTATTATTATTTTTTAGTCGAAAAATAAGAAAAGAGGCGAAAGAAAAGGAAAAAAAAGGCAAAAAAGCGTAATGGCGGCGTCAGCATCAGCGTCAGTGTAGCGGAGCGTCAGCGTCAATGCAATGCTATATAAAAAAGGGCGGGGCTCCATTTGCTTTACTTTGAAAGCGATAGAGCATAAGCGGGAGCATAAACTTTTGAAGTGTAGGCGTAGACGATCGCGCCCAGCATAGACGCTTAGCACTTAAACCCCAACGTAGATGCTGAAGAGTGACCCTAGCTTAGGTGCGGAGTATTGGTTTTAGGCGCCAGCGTAGACAGTTGTTCTCTTCAGCATAACTTGAACAGTCAGCGTAGACAGGCCGAGATGGGCAAGGGAAAAGAGGTAGAGAGCCAGGGGACGAAGCGTCCCGACCTGACCTTCGCGGAGGAAACTAAGGCAATGCTGCAGGGCCTGCCCAGGCCAAAGATCCCATCATGGCCTGTGATGTCTCACAGGTAGGCTCCAATCCCTGTCTCTACTATTATTTTTGTGTCTCCTATTTTTGTTTGTAGAGTACAGTCCCTAGGCGTATGGGGTTTCTTGCGGCATATACGCCGAGTGTCATTTTATAGCGTAAAGTTTTGTCGACGTAAACATTTTCCCTATACTGGAATATCAGCGTAAGCCACGGTGTCATACGTTTTTAGTGCAGTCTTGTCAACGTGATTCGCTTGTTTTACCAGCGTAAATTGTTTACTATGACGGCGTATACGCTTAGGGTTTATTCGGCGTATACACTGTTAGCCTGTAGTCGTTTTTCAGCATAAACTTATTTTTCCTTTTTCTGGCGTAAACTTATTTATTCCGTGTTGGCGTAGACTGTTTACGCTTAAATCAGGCTGTGACATATACGCCGAGGGTTTCGTAGGCGTATATGCTGAGCGTAAGACAGTTGATTTTCAGCATCTACACTACACTAGGCAGCGTCTACGCTCAGTGCTCGCCGTATACGGTGAGTGTGAACCGCGTTTTTTTTTGCGCTAAGTGTGAAGTCTTGCTAGCGTATACGCTGATCTACAGGGCATATATGCTGAACGCAAATAGTTAGTAAAATTTTTCCAGATTTTAAGTGTCAATTTATGATGTAAACTTTCATGTTTCGAGCTAATCTGTCGAGGTATCGTGATTGTTTGCAGGGAAAGCAAGTGCTTCCTCATCGTTGTTGAACTTGTCGGGGTATTAACATGGGTCAGCCCTGTTGAGGAAGGAGAAGTTCCCCTGGACCTGACCGTGGATGACAACGGGGTTTGGTTCAGGGGAGGCGCATGTGGATTTCTGTCCTTCCTATTGGAAAATTTTGAGGTGGCTATATGGTCAAACTTTGATGAGGTGACTGCACAAAGCGTGCTTGAGGAGATGCTGCTGGGGGCTGCAAAGGGTGTCATGGTTTTTATACAGGATATTGACGAGGGGCCTTTTGTTAACAAAGATGGTACTACGCGCGGGCCCCGGGCCACACGCCCATTAGCGCGCGTGTGGGCACTATTGCCGCGAGGGTTGGATTATCTCAACAATACGTTGTTCATAGTTGCCCGTGCACATACATTATTTCAGAACCCTCCCGACATGGTGTATTGAGTGGCCAGATAGGCATGTTTCAGTTTACTGTTCCCTTTCGCTGGTCAGTGCTCGTTTCTTGTTTTGACCCCTATTTGCTTACAGGTCAAAGACCAACCCAGATGGGACACTCATTGAAGATGAAGGATTAGCCCTTGCTTGCACTGCTCTGGAAGCATTTATGAGGGGCCCCACCCTTCGTGGGACCATAATGGATCAAACGAAGGGTTCGATGGTCCATTTTCATAAGCAGTTCTCCAGAGCATTTGCGATGTGCAAGGCTCGTGGGTGGCTGCATGAAGACTGGACTGACAACGGGCCAGTTCTCTCTCGTGATCTTGGCAGCACATTTAGATCTACCACTAACGGTAAATGATAACATTTCCTAGATGTGTTAGTGGGTTTGTTCAATTCTTTTGGTTTACGCTGATACAACCACTTTTCTTTGCTTTTACAGTTGAGGTACCTTCTGGTGAGGATCCGGTGACCACCGGATGAACCGAGATGACTTTGTCAATGAAGTTCAGAGGGGTTGCTAAGGCCCAGAAGTGGTTATGAAATCATGCTCCTCCATCTCTCGCTCGTTGCCTAGATGATGCTGGGCTCATGGAGCTTTTTATGATCCCAAGTCCTGATGTTTCCATTGGGGATATGATCGGGATTGTAGACTCCTTTAATGATTCTGTCTCATACTACAGTACCCGGATTAAGGGTGTGAAGGTAGTTTTCCATTTGTCACCCAAGTTCTTTTCAAACCTATTTGGCGTACCAGCAGATGGCCTGAATGTAGTATTAGACAGAGCTCATAAAGAGCTTCAGACGATTCGGGAGTTGGAGGATTGGCTAGGCGTGGCTAAGGGCACCAAGGGATTCCCGATGTAGGGGAAGGCGAAGGTTGTAGAAGTGAACGAACTATATCCCCTGTTCAGAGCATGGGTATTCCCCAATTCGCTTTCCTAGGTGAGGTGCCTTGGGGTTGAGGCTGTTCGTGTCATGCGAACTGTTTTGGAAACAGGCATGTGGTATAACTGGGCACAATTTTTATTGTCGGGCATGCATAAGGAGATAGTGCGATTGCGCTCGAATGTCGAGGCGTAATCCCATTTCACCTTTGCATTCTTCGCCGGTTATCTTCGTTGTTTTGCCGAGTTCCTGGTAGTTCATGCAGATAACAAGTTTGTCCTGCGGGATTGGGGTCAACTATCCCGCCCGTGGATCAATCACCTGTATGACACAGCCAAATCCCAAAATGCACCTGAAGACATCGATGAATCCGCTTCTATTACCATAGGGGGATCATCTAGCGGTTCAATCCACACGCGTGACAGTTTGGGGTTGGAGCCAGATGAGGTGCCTTACACTGCTAGAAGGGCAGAACAGGTCATCAAGGAAACCATTGGCCAGGCTAAGGCGAAGCTAAAGAGGCCTGCGCACCCAACTGAGGAGGTCTCCAGTGTGAGCCAGCCACACGTGAAGCGGATACGCTTCAAGATGCCTGGTAAGCGGAACTCACCTGCTCATTACTTTAGTGTTTTCATTTTGTTTATAACTTTTACCTCAATCGCTTACATATCGTTGATATTTTTTGGCTTAATTTTTAAAGCAGTAAGGAAGCAGGCTTTAGAGATGATCACGGAGGAGGAGGAAACCAATAAACAACGAGGAAGAACACACAGAGAAGAGCCAAGGTGGAGGGACAGAGGAGTTAAGGGAGAAAATCATAGAAACTGAGCTGTTGGATGACCAAGGCAGTGTCAATCAAATGTTCCGCAGGTTTCTTCAGGGATATTTGGATTTAGGCGCTCCCCCAGGGGGTGACGAAGGGCACGGTACATTTTTCCTTTTATCCTATTTTGATTTCTCCTGTCAGTTGTCATTTTTGTGGTATTATTATTTTTGTTATTTTTTTGTGTTTTTATCTTGTCCAGATGAAGGTAGCAAGACCAGAACAGTGCATTTAGATGTACCGATGAAGACGGTTCCCCCGGAGAGGACCGCTGAGGTTAGTTCATCACGTACCCATGAGCCATTTACTTGGTCTGAAATGCCAAGAAAAATGGATTTTGTGGCTGGACTTGCAGAAGAAGTCATTGAGTGGATCCAGGAGGCCCACCCTAACATAGGTATACATTATTTAAAGGTTTGGAACTTCACATCCTATTTATATTATCCTAACATTTGTATTTTTCACGTGGATAGGAGCTAAATTGAGATGGGATCCCTCTGAGAGCGTCAGCATAGAAAGTTTAACTGCACTTTCCCCAAAAGTGGAACAAGTGCCAAGGCCTGTTTATGATGGAGTTGCGAAAGGCTTTGTGCACAATGCTAAATCGTTATGGACCTGTAGGCATTCCGTTGAGCAGTTGTGGCTACAAATTCAGGCAAAAGAAAAGGAAGTCTTTGAGTTGTCAACAGAGCGTGACGATCTGAAGGCCCGGTACGAGTTCGCCGCTGCTAGGCTAAGCGGTGATCGCTCTTGGCGAACGTCTGAGGTCACGTATACAAGATATTGGAATTTGCTGAATCGTCATGCATCGCTGACTCGGAGAATGGTGGAGCGCAAAGCCCAAATTGATCTCCTGAACCTTAAATGTCAGGATTGGAAATATTTTGCTTCCAAGGTTCGTAAGTGGGGTCAGGACGAGAAGAATCATAAACATTACTACAAGAAGTCGCTAAAAGAGGTGTCCATCGAAAAGTGGCAACTCGAGATGTTTGTGGAGGGTTTGGGTTTGCGTTCCGCTTTCGATACTTTTGCTTAGAATACAATTGTGGAAATGGAGTCGCCTACAAGGGTGATCACAACTGCTTCTGGGGAAGTGTCGGTTGGTGAATTTCCTCTGAAACATCCTACCTAGTCAACTGTCGACAAGGGGAAAACTTTGGCAAACATTGACTTAGGCCTAGATGGGAAAGACTGGGCCAGCGTTTCAGAGGAAGAAATCCTTCATCAGCTGGAGTTTGGCTTGGGGAGATCTCCTATGGTAAGAGTTTTGTTCTTATGAAGTTAATTTATTATATAACATTTAACATTTTGACATTCGCTTATTCTTATGTTTGTTGTTTGTTCTCAGGATGAAGGTGGTGATGATGCCCAAGAGGTTGGCCCCAGTGAAGCAGGGGCCCCTGACGCTAGTGGATCTAGAGGGGACGACCCTCCTGCCTCGGATGTTTAGTGTTTTAGTTTTTAAGTTTTTGATGTTTTGTCTTTGACTCAGATTTATGCGGGAAATGTGACTTGAAAATTCTGAAACGGATGAAAACAGTTAAAAGCTATAATTATACAATGTTGTATGTAAGAAATTTTTTGTTGATTTTCGAATTTAATTGTAAACATGACACAACAATGTAAAATGTTTTGGCTTATTTTGAGTTTGATCGCACACACGACATGATAATGTAAATTTTTTTTAAGTTTTACTTCTTTGTTTAAAGCGTAATGTACCAAAGTAACCATAAATGACACGTGAAAAGGAAAACAAAGCACACACTAGTTTAAAGCCATTTTGGGCCCCTAAGCGTAGTTTAAGGCCATTTCGGGCCCCATTGTAAACGAGCAATATTTTGGATAAAGTGGATAAGTTTCTTGGTGGACCGACCATCTCTGATCGTGGCTAGTTTTATGTCATTACGGACATGATAGTTTAACTTCTTTCCGAACAAGGAGTGTTGTTTAATTTTAATCTTTTGTTGTTTATTATTTTATTTTTTGTGTTTTGGGTTTTGTCGTAGTTTAGTGTCATTTCGGACGTGTTATAGTTTAACGTCATTTTGGACTTCATGTAGTTTAACGTCTTTTCGGACGAGGAGTGTTGATCTTATTTTAATTGTTTTTTTATTCTTTTTATATTTATGTGCTGTGATTTATTAACTGGTATGATTTTTTATTCAGCGTCCCCTTCGCTGATCACGTTGAATGGTAATTCAGCCCAAGGGACGTCCGATGGAATGGCTTCTATGTCAGTGTTTTCAGGTGTCTCAATGTCTATCCTACTTTCTGTATTTGTTTCTGTATGAGGAGGTGTGAATACAGTGTCCGACGTAGGCATTTCAGTTTTAGGAGGTTTTTGTCCCGTGTTCGAAGACTTATTGTTTACCGATGGTTGTGGATTCTTATCGTTTCAACTAGGCTTTTCGATCTCTACTTCCGAGCCCTGATCTATGTTCATATGCGACGAAATGATAGGGGTAGCTACCTCCTCGTGTATGATGACCTCACCACCCTCATAAGGCAGGTGAATTTCTTGGTGTATGGGGGAGGAGACAGCTCTGAGTTGGGCCAACCAAGGTCTCCCTAATATTAGGTTGAACCCTCGCATCTCATCGGCCACTAGGAAGTTGGCAGATGTAGGGAACTGGTCCCCCGCTATGAAATCCAAGGTTATTGTTCCTTTTACCATTACGCATGACCCACTGAATGATTTTAAACAATTAGTTGCAGTCGGTTTAATTGAATCAGTAAGCCCCAATTGTTCAACGATGGGGTACGGTACCACATTGGTTGCGGCTCCATTGTCTACGTGGACCCTATGTAACTTGAACTGGTTCACGCGTATTGTTATGAACATGGGGGCTATTGTTATTTCCCCCATTTTCTTGTCCACTTTGATGTTGTCATCATGAAAGCTTACGGGTTTAGGAGTAGTCCCATGAGGCGAGTGCATCACCGCATGAATGGACGGTTCATTTGGGGGCAAATCCTCACTTACCGGGATTGATGTCAACATACGTACTAAAGCTTCTCGATGTGTTTGGGATGTCAAAACCAAGTCGTACAAGCTTAGTGAAGTATTTTTCTATTTTAGTGCTTGGGTAACTTGTGTCAGGACCGTTGCAAAATCTCTACTGTCTGGGACGTTTTTATCACCAATGACTGGGTCCATTGGACCCAACAGTCTTATTTCCCATTTTGCTGGTTTGTCATTCTTCTTCGGAATTGTCGTTTTATGCAGTTCTTGTGTTTTATATGATTCACCTTCATTGTCCATGTTAGGTTAGTTGTTGGATGACGACATGGGTGTGGAGTTAAGGGGAGTGGGCTTGGGTGGCCCCACAGCTAGCTTTTGGCATTCCTTCTCCACACGCTCATGTGTAAGCCTGTCTGCCAAGCGTTCTCGCGTGTTGCGTGGGGGTCAAGTTGGCCTTAGAGCCTCGGGTTGCCCTGGGACCCTAACCACATATGGAACTGGGCGGGGTTGCGAGTGGACTGTCAGATATGATGGGGAAGGAGGCTGACCAGGTATCTTGATGACGTACGGGGTTCGTTTTGGTGGAGGTTGGACCTCCGTTGTTGCAACGGCGGGTCGTACTTGGATTACGAAAGGGGTAGGCCGAGCATGAGGGGTTAGTGCATCTGCAGAATTGACCAGAGGGATGCGCACCACATATGGTTTTTGATGCATCATGACGTTGGATGTGGGTACGGTTGAGGGCACCCGAATGACGTATGGCCACTGCAGGGTGTGTGGTGGTTGAGGTGCGGCTGTGGACACAGCGGGAGGGATCCGAACTACGAATGGCCTACTGGGTGTTTCTTGTTCATATTCGAGGTAGACGGTGCTAATGTTGGTTGCTTTAGAACCATCATCAAGGTAGATT
>MNCI01014376.1:62597-78101 GCA_015680685.1 Gnetum montanum
CCCCCCACCCCCCCCCCCCCCCCCCCAAGTCCCTGGTTAGTCTACTAGAGTAGCCATGACAACTTGAATTCCATTTTTCATAGAGATCCTGAGGTTGAGAACTGCTATAAACCAAATCCATCAATCTTCATTTTGGCAATCAACTTTTTCGATTGCAACATCCCTCAACCTACTATTCAAGGTATCCATGGTTAATAGATTCTGTTCTTGAATAGTGTGAATAGTCATCATGAAGTCTAGAAAATCCTTCAAGCGCCAATAGTAGGAAGCGATAGGATTGTGGTGGATCACCTTCCATGCAAATTAGCCTTCAAGTTTTCTACATCCTCTTCTAATCTTGCATGCAAAAATCACTCTCATAAACACCTTCCATGCAAAATCACCTTCCATGCAAAATCACTCTCATAAACACCAAGGAATTTGAGATCCTACCTTCTTCCCCCAAGTTAAAATCTAAACTTTTCCAAAAAAGCTCATTTTCCAAGGCATCATTATCTTCTCTCTCCACTACTTCTTCATGTACTTTCCTCTCTACCACTTCTTGGGTTCTTCTTTCGTCTTCCTCTTTTCTACCTTAGCTGATGCCTCTTATTTCACCTTATTTTAGCTTTTACTATATCTGTTAGCCATTAACACAATCTATAAAATTTGAGAATCTAAAATATTAAAACCTAGAAACTAGATATATTATAGAAATAAAAGATATATAAAATACAATAACTTACCTAGCAACTCTACAACCTTAGAAGCCTCTACCTATAATCACTCTTCCTCTAAGTCATAGGTATTAATAGTCTTAACAACAATAATTCTCATCTTCTTTAACACCTAACCCTCCTCCTATGTACCTAAGGCATACCCTCTAATTACCTTCTCTTCCTATATAAGATTCCTACAAGCAGAGTGCTTTGTGGATAATGCTATTCTTTTAGGAACCAAAGATTTAGTAACAACCTCTAGCAATAAAGATGTTATCTCTAATGATCCATCTAAGGTACTAAGTAGAGTCATTATGATGCTGGCTATATGCTAGCAAAGTCGGTAAGGGAAGTCCTCCTCATTAAGAATCTTCCTAATAGGGGTCTCTATGAAAATATATCATAGAGAACATAGTGCAATTCAGTCATAATCTTTGAAGCCAATATTGATTGAATTCCAAGAACACTCATATGTATCATTGCATTCAATAAAAATAAAAGATATTATGATACATATAATAAAATGAGAACCTATGTTGCCACAATGAGAAAATAAGAAAATATTTATAATTTCATATTTTATAATTTTTGTGTATTTTAAGGATATAAGAATAAAACAATAATAAACATAAATCATCATGCCTTATGGGCACAAATGTAATATGTACAATCACTCACATGTGTTTCAATGCCTTATGCAACAAGTGCAACACCATACATGGAAAGTAATAAATGGCTCCTAGTCACAACCTTAATGACCCAATACCATGCCATACAATTATGATCTTCTTGGATATGAATGAATCATCACAACTAAATAAAACAAAAATCAAATAAATATTTTTAGTGTTTTAATATTTTAAGGCATTGATGGTATAGAATAAAGGGAAATCATGAGCTTTATTCACTATTCAAACATTTGACTCTACATTAACCAAATGGTTTTGGACTACATAAATAAGGTAGCATCATAATAATGTCTAGCCATACCTCTAAAAGCAATGACTCAAAATACATATAAAATATAGGAAGGAAATTGATGAAACATTTGATCATAAGGTCTACGATATCATAGTTACAATATCATAGCTCTACTATGTCATAATAGATATGATGTAGTTGACCATTATCATGCCTATAAATACCAACCCACCATTGCATTGAAAATAAGTTCTAGGCCTAATACTTGGTGAATTTCTTGTAATTTATTTTTAAAAAGTTAGAGTTAGAATAAATACATATAGTGTGGTGAATTATAGTTGTACAAAATTTTTATTCAAGTGGATTGTTCCTAGACACAATTCATTAACAAAAATAAAGATCAAGATTGTTCTTCATCATTGTAGCATATGCCTTAGCATAGATTTACTTTTTCATAATATTTACTTTTACTTTACTCAGTAATTTACATTTCTTAAGTCATTTACTATTCGAGTACTTATTAGTAAGGTGGAATAAGTATGACTAGTTTCAAGCTTAAACTGTACTTGTTTGGTAGCCCAATAGTAACTTTGCTTGATTCGCTTAGTAGTCAAGTTACATGGTAACCCCAGTAATAGTTACATCAGCCCATGACATGTTGGAAAAACCATGAATGGGTACTTATCATCAAAGAATAGAATAGATTTATGTTTTAATTATACTTAGAATTAGAATTTATAATCATTTTCAATATGTTGACACTTAGCACATTTAAAGCCAAACAACATCAATTTATCATATACCTCACTAAGACTTAAACCATACATTTTGCAACTCACTAACTCTAAGTGGAAATATAATGAACACAAACTTAATATCAACTCACTAGTATACTTGAATTTTCCATCCATGAATTATGATTTGGTCATGCATGAATACTTGTAACTTTTATGGTTAATTCTTGGAATATCCAACCACTCATCATTGATGCCATTGTTGGGAATGTGTTAATGTTTTATAGTTAGTTGATTTTACATAATTTGTTGTGTCAAGTATCACAAAGTATATCTTTCATACTTAGAATAATTTTAAATAATGTACACACACTTAAGTATCAAAAAAATTAAAATGGCTTCTAAAACTAAAGTGAAATCTCCACTTTCTATTGATCTTAATGAAAGTTATAACAAAGATTAAAACAAAGAAGATTAAAGTGCACCAATGTGAATAAAAATTTCATATGCTCATACTCATCCTTATTATCCTAATTTTACATTCATTTTTTACCAAGATGAATAACTTAGATGGAGATACTTATAGAGAAATATTGTCTTTCCACCTAAATATTCAACACTATCAATGCTTCAAGCAACCCTCATGAGACCAAATCATAGCTAAGTACAAGAAGGATATCAAGTTAGCAAAAACATGAATAGGTTATATTATCCAATAGAAGCTTAACCCAGAAGAGATGCTATTATGGAGGCAAGATATGAGCAAGATAAAGGAAGGAAAGCATTACAGATAGTTATCCTTAAAGTAAAAGAATATGTTTTATTTCAAGCTAAAAATTTTTATCAAACTCATAGATCTCATTTCTAGATACTAGTAATGTATATTGAAGATCTTGTAAAAATAAAGCTACATTTAGCTCTTGTGAACACCCCTAGAAGAGATCAAAAGAACTCCAAATTTAGAAGGAACTCAAGACCTAAGACCTCCAATGGATCAAGAAGAGATAAATCAAGAAGTCATAGAAGAAAAACTAGCTAACAGCATTTTCAAACTCCCCAAACTTCTTATTCACACTCATCAATAGCTTTCAATAGGAGGGATCATAGACTAAGGATTCATAATAGGAAAATAAGAAGAGATCATGTAAGCTATGCAAATGGAATAAGGCATCCCAATACAAAAGAATATGATGATGAGGAAAGAGAAGAGATCATACATGAAAGAAGAGAGAATCATGAGCATCATAGGAATCACCACTATAATATAGCCTATGATCCCAAAGACTATGAAGAACCCTTATTAGCAACTTGCAACATTATGAGCATTAGAGAAGCAGTGCATATTCCTACCAAGAATTTAAAGGATAGCCAAATCAAATGACTTGATATGAATAATATCCCAAAATTTGAAGGTGAATATAATGAAAATCCACAACATCATCTCCAAGTCTTCCATGATGCCTGTGCCATACAAAATATAGATAATGATTAGCAAAAATTAAAGTTATTCCTCCAAATATTCATAAAGAGAAAAGAAAGCTAGTACAAATCCTTAGAATTAGAATCAATCCTAAGATGGAGTACCATGCTAGAGCTTTTTAATGACAACTAGAAAACTTATTCTAGAGTTTCAAACTTAAGGAAACAAATCTAAGGATGGAAGCAAGGAATATATGAATCCCTTGATGTGACAATGGATAGATACTACTCATTATTATATAGATGTCCAAGCCATGGATTTTCTCAATGGAAAAAACTATGGTACATCATTGATGGGCTAAGAAACAAAACAAGAGAAATACTTGGAGTATATGCCTAGGGTATATTATTAAAAATGAAAGCTCATCCAATCCAAAGGTTAATAGACTAGGTGGCAAAAGAAGAAGGGAAGCTATGACAAGGGGAATCAACTAAAGAATATAGTAGAGACCCAGCTATTAGGAAAATAGATATGAAAATACACAAAATGCAAGAAGAAGAAATATTAAAAGATGAAATTCTACAAAAGACTTTACCTATCCAAAAATCAATGAATGACATTGCAACAAAGGTAGAGAAAATATGGGATTTTGTGGATGAAAAATTTGCTACAACACTCAAGATAGTCAAGGAAAGAACCAAACAAGCCTTCAACAGAAATAAGAATAGAAAGAAGAAAAGGGAAAATGGACATAAAATCTATAAAAACAAAGGAAAAGTTGCTACAGTATAAGAAGTAATGGACTCAAACTTAGAAGATGACACAAGTTTCAAAGTGTACCAATACAAACATCCTAAGGGATGTTGTCCTACATGGCCCACTTATAAGAGGTTAGGGTATATGTACTCAATTAAAATTTTGTTAAGAAATAAGTTTCCAAGAAATTATATTATCTACAAGGTAATTTTGAACAATCTTATTAATAACAACTGTACTATCCCATTGGGGCTTATTCTCAACTGAAGGAAAAATACCAATAGCAATGGCAAAAACCACAGTCATGGGGAATGTTACCGCCAAGGCATTGGTATTCATATAGACAATTGGATCCCTATGGATACTATGTACAATATCCTATATCTCCTAGAAGCACCCCTATTCATACCTCTTCTTATTACTATTCACTTGAATACCACAAACTCACAACCTCATGCATCAATCCTCATTCTTACATATCTAAACCAACATCAAATCCCTCTTATCAAACTCCTAATCCATTACCATCAATACCACTAATGGTCATGCAAGGAGAACTTCCAACACAACCATAGTAAAAGAGTTCTACTAGGGTAGTCACTACATAATAGGACATTATGATAAGTGAAAAAAGATCCAAAAAAATGTCCATTCTCTAGGGCAAGTCTAGAAAATATTTAAAGGACAAAGATTTCATCTAATCCTATTCCATCTACAAAAAGTCCTTAGAAGGACACTATGCTTCCAATATTAGCAAAAATAAGCCTAACTACTATCATGCTTACACAAATAATCATATATTAGATAAAGGTAGGAATACTTCCTAAGAAAAGAACATATCTAGGAAGTCCTTTATTCTATCTCCAAATAGCAGGACACAAATCATACACTGCTCTACTAAATTCTGGTTCAAGAATATATCTTATCTCTTAAGACATGTATAAAGCCTAGAATCTCTCTTCATTGATGAAAATAAACATTCAACAAGAGCTAGTGAATGAGTCTATTATTGTTCCACTTGAATAAATGGAAGACATAGTAACTACCATAAGTAACTAGTCTTATCCTACTAGTTTTTTGGTTATCCATGTGGAGAAGAATAAAGGTGAATTTCCTATCATCATGGGAAGATCATGGCTTAGCATCATGGATGCTAAGCTAGGAATAAGAGACTTATCCTTGGAAATATCCAAGGAGGAAAATGTTGGAATCATTTAGAGGTGCAAAGTTCCATGTATTGCATATAGTGACGATGGGTACAATTACATGCAAAGAATCTAGATAACAAGACAAGATGTCATGAAAATATGTAATGCATGTGTTAAAGGCATCTATGTATAATAATATCTATATGCATCAACCAATAAACAAGAAGGAATCTAGTGGATGATCAATGAAGAAGACTCAGAATCTAATATATGTATGAAACTAGTTGACAGAATTACAAGTGCCTACATTGAAGAAATAAATAAATTAGAAAATATATGAAGATAACATTCCTACAAAAAGTCATAACAAGAAGAGGATATTAAATGGGAAAAGTTAGAAATACTACAAAGACATGAGATAGAATACTAAAACAAAAATCCCAACCATATGCACTTGAATATAATGACAAAAATTTTGTAATCATAAATGCTAATCTTCATTAAGTAAAAAAGAGACAATTATTGAAAGTGATAAATAAATAGTCAACTTCATTTGCATGGTGTTATGATGAGATAAGTAGCATTGATCAATGCATATGTCAACATCAAATCTACATCAATCTAGCCATTAAAGTACTTTTCCAACCTCAATGAAGATTAAATTCAAAGCTTAAGAAAGTTGTGAAATAGGAATTAGAAAAGCTATTAAAAGTAGGGTTCATCTATCCTATTGTAGAAAGTGAATGGTTTAGTCCATTAACCATTGTCCAAGGAAGGATGAAAAGTGAAGGGTTTGTATAGATTTTTTATTGTTGCACATGGAAACATTCAAATACCATTTCACTTTATCATTTGTTGATCACGTTCTACATACCATTGCTAGACATCAATACTATAGCTTTCCAAATGGATACAACTAATATAATCAAATCTATATTGCATCATGGGATCAAGATAAAATGACCTTTACTAGTCCATGGAGAACTTTCGCATATAGGGAAATGTCATTTGGCTTATGTAATGCTTTCATCACATTCAAAATATTTGTTCTTAGTATCTTCCAAAAATATATTGAGAATGGAGTCAAAGTATTTATAGATGATTTCTCTACATACGAACTTAACTTCAAACAAACTCTAGACCACTTAGAAAGGTTTTGACAAAATATGTTGAAGCAAATTTGAAGCTTAAGTGGCAGAAGAGCCATTTAATGATTCAAGACAACATAGTTCTAGGACATAAGGTATCCTACAAAAAAGTCAAGGTAGATCTAGATAAGAATATAGTCATCCAAAACATCACTCAATGACCACATATAGTTAACAATGTTTGATCATTCCTTAGCCATAGAGGGTAGTACAAGAGATTTCAAAGTCCCTTGTTAAAATAATAAAGAAGGATGCATCATTCGAGTGGTCAAAATAATATGAGAAAGCATTCAAGAGCCTAAAGCAAAAACTGATCAAGACACCAATCATCTAAGCTCTGGATTGATCTAAGTATTTCCACATCATGATTAATGCTTCAAAATATGCATTGGGAGCAATGTTGACTCAATTTGATGATCAAAAATGACCATATTACATAAGCTACACTAGTAGAAGCATTATCAGGGCACAACTTAACTATACCATTACAAAAATTCAAACATTATGTGCTCGGGTATCCTATTTATGTTTATACATACCATAGTGCCATTAGATTTTTAATGAAAAAACTATTACTAAGTCCAAGAGTGATGAGATGGATTTTCATATTACAAGAATTTGACATCATAATGATTCATAGGAAAGGGATCAAAAATGTTTTAGCTAATCACTTGTCAAGATTAAGATGGTATCCTCAAGAAAAGGAAGAACCATTGTTAGAAAAATTTCCTAATGAAAATTTCTTCACAAAGATAGCAATGATTGTAGATTCAAAAATAAATTCATGGATTACTAATTATATTATATATCTAACCACATAATAATTTTCCTACTAAATGGAATAAAAATAAAATAGAATAGTTCCTCCATATATTAAAATGATATATGCAAATCAAAGGAAATCTTTATAAGATATGTGTAAACGGTTTAATATGATGGTGTATTCTAGAAGAGAATCAATAAAGAGTTATGAGAGATGCACATGAAGGACCATGTAGTGGTCATTATGTAGGATGATGAAAAATACTAAAATTGATGATGGCATGTTTTATGCAAGGATGTATATCAATTTGCATCATGTTGTAAAAGATGCCAAAGGGATGAAGTGATGATAGCCAAAAACAAAGGACCATAATAGTGGATACAACCATTGGAACCATTTAATATTTGAGGAATTAACTTTATGGGATCCATCACACTAATGTCAAATGGAAATTCCTATATTATATTAATTATTGATTATTATACTAAGTGGGTAGAGGCAGCTATAGTTAAAAATTGCATAGGTAAAATAGCTACAAAATTCTTTCAATAACATGCGGTGAACAGATTTGGAGTACAATGAATGTTAATAGACAACAATGAAACTTATTTCTCTGGAGCTACATTCAAGAAATTAATGTAATAACTTTGGGTTAACCATAAACTAACTACACCTTCTCACCCCCAATCAAATGGTCAAGTTAAAGTAACTAACAAAGAGATTACATGAATATTAACTACAACTATTTTAGATATAGGAAGAACTAGAGCACTAAACTTATTAATGCTCTATGAGTATATCGATCAATTTGGAAACTTCTTATAGGTTATTTACCATATGAGTTAGTCTATAGAGAATTGGCTACTCTATTGAGACAAGAAAAATTAAATACCCTTATAACTACTTGTATACTTGATCTAGATTTAGACTTAGCCCAAAAAAATGATTAATGAATCTTAATATACTAAATGAAAATTAATTAATAGCTTAAATGTGTTCCAAAATTCATAAAGAATATTCTAGACATTGACATGACACCAAGATTAGATAAGTTTCTATTCATCCTAGAGATCAAATCCTCTACTATAACTCAAAACATGTCCCACAAAAGACAAAGTTTCAAAATTTATGGAAAAAACCCTATATCATCCATGCTACATATCAATTAGATGTCATGAAAAATTACAACCCAACTAATCCACAAAAGCTCATCCTTATCAATATTCAACAAGTCAAAGCATTTTCATGACTTTTCTTCCTCCAAATATTCTACCTTGAATGTTAGCTCACTCACTTCTTGTTTAAGCTTCCAAGTTTTCATTTTTGATAACAGTCTTGGAGCTGTCATTTTTTATACTTAAGTATCAAATACTTTTTTTACATTTTTCTTAAATTTTTTTAAAATTTTTATCAATTTTTACAATCCTTGATATCTTTTCTATTCTTATATATTTTTTACATTTATTATCATTTTTCATTGTTTAATATATTTCAAATTTTTTATATGTTTTTATATTCTTAATAATTTTTCATTCTTTTTATAGTTTTACCATTTCTTATGTACATATTTTTACTAATTTTTCTAATAAAGGATAAAGGAACAAGCAAGATGTAGTTGTAGCAATAAGAATTTCATCCTATGTTATCAAAGTCATTAAAGGACTAATTGTATATACAGTGAGACCACATCATCCATCCACTCATTTCCTATAATAAAAGATTATTATCATAGACATAATGACATTCACTCCATAATAAAACTAAAATAAACTAATGATCATTATGCTTGAATGGAAAAGTGAAGAACCAAGTGGGAATGAAAAGGATGTGATATCAAGAGGATTTTTGGATTCTCTAAAGCTACTACTATGAGCCTTATCAAGCTATTAAGTGGTATTGTTTACTTGAGTTCTGATGAAAAAAAATGAAAGTATGTTCTAAAATAAGTGTTGTCTTACCATATCATTGGAAAGACATCTTACCCATGTTTGAAGGCAATCCTCTCGTAAGGTTAACATAGTAATAACATAATAAATACACATAATAAAACTTTTTGGGAGCTCCACTAGAAATACATGTTACACATTCCTAAAGATAGATGACTTTTTATAGATTTCATGGTTTCTTCAACTCTCATTAGTTATGGGACTAGAAAGACATGTTGCCCGTGCCCTAAGGCACTACTTTGTGTAATGGTCAAGTCTCCTCTAAAATAAACTATGTAGTAATAAAATTACTTTCTAGTACCTTATTATTATTAAGTAATAATATTTCTTATAGTTGTGATAGTCTTATGATTGTTAGTTTTGAAATGATATAATGTGATGTCACTGGTAAGTGGTATGTACTTGGTTTGGATCTTGGACAGAAGGCCTAATAATCATTTTAACCATACATTACATATAGAGTTCATTATTCCTATGTTAAGACATCTCATGTCCCATTGTTTACAATCCCTACTACTACCATTTCACCTCATTATTATATATAATTATAATTTTATGGTTTTTTATAATATAGTGTTATTTTCTTATTAGGGAAATACTAATATGTATATTTTAGAAGACAAGCATGATTTACATTCAACTACTTGAGTACCCATCAACATTTGTAGGTGAGGTTACACAAAAGTATCAAGGGCAAGAGCCTACTTTGAGAAGGATCCACTTGAAGAACTCTTATGTGTCATACTTGATGATCAATTTCACATCATCTTGTATCTCCTAAATACTTGAGCAATCATCATTATTTCCATACATATTCATATTTACTCATAAGTTCAACAATTTTCATTGATCATCTCCTAAATGCTTAATTGACTTACTATTGGTGACCATTTGGAACCACCAACATCGGAGGCCTTTGGGTCTCGTAACTAGGGTCATGGGATGTGAAGTTGTTCTTCAAACAAGGTTTAGATGCTTACTAGTGTCTGGAAACACCAAGGCCCAGATACCTCCAAATAGACTCAGTGGTTATGAAATGAACTAAATGTGAGTATGTGTTTGTTGTTGTAAATGTTGAAATGGTTGGGTTGTGTATGAATTACAATTGGTTATCATAAAAGAAATTTAGCTAACTTTGTTGAATACTGTGAGTTGTTGAAGATTCCTATTTTGTTGAATGACTTAGTCTATATAGTCCGTATAGTACGTTACTTATAACAAATAAAATTTCACAAAAATGTTTGAGCATAATTCTATTAATCTACTCCTAATTTCCCCCCAAAGAGAGAATTCCATGAGAAAACTAGAAATAGTGTCAATGGAATTAGAAAAAGAAAGAAAAGAAAGCAGATTTGTAGAAATCTCAAATATTAAAGCAAGATAAATTTAAATGAGGAAACACTTTGCATTAAAGCTATTCTAATTTAATCTAACTATGAATTGTCCAAACCTTGTGAGCTCAATAAGCAATTTTGTAAAGGAAAATCTTAGTACACTACCAAAACTGCTTCATAAATGGCAAGATAAGAGCTTCTATTTTGGCTAGTTAATAGTTGTCAAGAATTGCATTCAATAGAACCTCCAAAAAATTTGACAATTTCTAGATTGAAATACCAAGGCAATACACTTTAAAAAAATGAAGTTATTTCAATCATCTCAAAATACCAAAGATTGGCCTAGATTCTCTATACTCAAACAGGCAATTTCGTTAGGAAAATACTATTAAAATGCTCAAGATGCTTTTCTACAACATAAGCTCTTATATGAAAATCCTTAATTGAAGTCTAATATTGTGCAAAAACAGAGCTATAAAGGCAACCTAAAAAAATTCCAAAATTAAATGCTAAGCATGATGCTATTTAAACTATTAACTAAGTAATTAAAAGAAAATGGGAAGAAATAAATTCATAGGATTAAAACAAAGAAGCTAAATTGATGTCTTTAACAAGCCATGCTTTACAAGAAATCTTCAATAGTCTTCCACCCAAAATCCCTTTTTTTTCTATCTCTACCCTTCAAGCCTTTTTATAGTGGCTTAACCTGAAATATATTTATCATCTTCTGAGTTTACCCAATCTGCATTAGTGAAGCCATACACTACGTTTCCACCATCATTAGGTTCATAGAAAAGACTTTCACTGATTATGCCCTTCAAGTAACGAAGCATATGTTTTACTGCTTTCCAATGTGATTTTCTGGGCTCTTGCATGAATTTGAAGAGATAGCTAACATTGTATTGTATGTCTAGCCTTGTAGTAGTAAGATACATTATACTTCCAACAAAAAATCTATAATATGTTGAATTAACTAAGAGAGTATAATCAACATTAGTAAGTTTGATGTTTTGAGGAAGAGGAGTTTTGGCTGGATTACAATTAGCCATATGAAATTTATCCAATAGGGAATTGGTGAACTTTGGTTGAAACAAGGATATTCCATATTAATCTTGAATGACTTGAAGACCAACAAAGACATTGTTGCAAGGTTAGTCATTTAAAATTCATTTTTTATTGTACTTAGGAAGTTTTTATTTATTAATGTAGATGATGAGAAATAAATCAAGTCATCTCCATAAAGGCATACCAATGTGAAATCTTCTCCTTTCTTCCTCTTGTTGATAGTGGTCTTTCTTACTCTTGTAGACAGTGGTTTGGGCATCAATATTCTGGAAGTCAGAGTGGATGAAGAAATTATGAATCCACTTGTACCGTGTGCGAGGTGCCTATTTAAGCTCGTACAAAGCTTTGTAGAAGTGGTAGACATGATCATGATGCTTTTGATTCACAAACCCTTTTAGTTGTGCAACATAAACCTTCCCTTCAAGGTAGCCATTTAGGAAGGCTGATGCCACATCCAGTTCCAAAACATGCAAATCTTGGCAGCAACAGCAAGGAAGAGCCGCACTGACTAAGCCTGGAAACTAGAGTAAAACTATCCTGAAAGTCCTGACCTTAATGTTGGTGATAGCCTTCCGCAAGTACAAAGCCTTGAATTTGTCAACGTTGCCATGTTGGTCCCTCTTGATGCAAAAAATCCATTTAATTCCAATAATGGGTTTGTTTGCAGGTTTTGGCATGAGGCTCCACGTGCCATTTTTCTGTATTTAAGAAAGTTCTTTCTTCATTGCAGCCACCCAATGTGGATCTTGGGTGGCTTCCACAACGGTGCTGGGCTCCTTGAGTCCATCTTCCCCTTCCACCGATGTGAGTAGTGCAAAATAATGTAAATCCTCATAAAAATATAAATCCGCAGCAATAAATGGAGAAGGCATACCAGAATCACTATGGAAAGGATGGTGAAGGTAAACTCTATCATGTGTAGCGCCTGCAGTAGATGAATCAACTTGATAGTGTTGGAGTTGTGCAGACCCGTCATCATGGACAGCAATCACATTTCTGGGAGGATCAACGTGTGCCAACATTGCATCAGAGTCAGAAGAAGACTGCGTAATCCATATTACGTGTTTGGTTCTGGTAAAATCCTGATATAACATGAGATGTGGAGGATGGTATTTTGCAAGACATCCAGCTGTAACAGGAACAGGTACTGAGATAACAGTGTCAATAGGAGTTGACATGCCTGCAAATGATCTTGGAATTATGGTGGATGAGGACACTGGATGGGAAGATATGCTAGTCCAGGTGGTAGATTTATTTGGGTTTTCTGTTTCAGGATACAACGGTGTAGTCAGAGATGTGACAGAAATTTTGGCTGACGGGCGTGCAATCCAGCCATGTTTAGCATTTGCAAAGATTGGTAAATACGGATGGCTTTCTAAAGTTGGTTGCAGAAAATCTCGGGAAAAAATAGATTGCCGATGATGAGGTCTTTTGCTGTTATCGGCATACTTACGTTGCCCAAAAGAATGTGAAAAAATTAGGAATTGATCCTGTTGTTGTGAAAGGAATCTTTGGAGAAGAGCGCTTTGCTACCCTGAGCATGCATGTTTTGAAGTGTCATTTATCATGTTTTGAAGTGTCATTTATCTTGTGCATGTAGCATGTGTTACCCAACTAATGCATTTTTATGCATTAGTTAATGCATGAAAATGGCCACTATGCTCACTAACGCGTTTTTTACACGTTGACATTGGGTCTCTTATGGTAACCCATTCTATTGCCTATTTTCTGATAGGAGAACAAAGGCACCACAAATCACAGCAGAATTGTAGTTCCGGTCCCTTCCATAAATGCTTGAAGATTGCATACACCATTGTTGTAGACTGCCCATGTAAAAGAAAAATCAGAATGCCAAATTTAATATGAGGCATCAATGGCTAGAGATTAGTTCCATTTGCTCAAGAATTGTGCATTTCCAGTTATTTATGCATGTGAATTTCTTGTGCCATTTGCTTTCGCATTTTGTACTTCAATTACTTGTGCGGTCTACCTTTTTGCACAATCATTTTCTTACATTTGGTATGCAATTTTTGATGATAATGCAATCTAGAAACAACATTTTTTTTAATATTTCTACGCTTTGTAATTTGAGGAAAATCTCTCACTTCTGGTTTCTGCCTAGTGAAAGAGATTTCACTCTCACATTTTGTTGCATTCTTATGCACCATAAAACTAAAAAATAGAAACCATTACAGTTGTGGCAATGAGGATATTTTCTTTTGTTGTTTTGAAGAGCTGGTTTGGTTATCCTATCTACAACTTTTTCTTTGTACGATAGTTTGCTGTGTGCATCATTGGCCTACAAGAGCCTATTGTTATGTAAATGTTTTCAATCAGCATGATTTGATTTAACTTGAGCAGTCTTAAGGCTAGCAAATCTTCATTCCCTCTGTGCATAGCTGAATTTTGTGAATTATATATGCGCTTTTTCCATTCCAGCTTGCATATCCAACATTCATCATTGTCATTATGATTTCTGGTGTTTTTTTTATGTTGGCCAATGAATTAGCATCATTCTATAGGGTTTTCTTTTAGCACTTTAGCCTTCACCTAGGAACCTTGGGCTGGAATAATTAAATGATTTATATTTATATCATGTTGAATTTGGTAATTTATCAATTTTATAAATATTTTTGTATATGTATGCATCATTTTGTACATCTAAATTATAACAAGTGATCTATATAAATTTTTTATAATTAAAGAGTAGCTACAGCATCTTTAATTATGGAAAATTATGTACTAAGAGCTTTTGAATCACATATGGTACACAACATTAAAAATTGTGATTAATCATATGTAATATGATAAAATTTATCCCACAGGATTTTTTATTGTATTTAATATAATTAATTAGGATGATATGCTAAATTATTTTTCTTAATTTACCCACAAGGATTAAGAAAAGGAATATAATTTAATACTTTCATTGTAAGGATATATGATTTTTTTTGAATTAAAACTTAGCCCACAAGAAATTTTATGTCATTTGATTCATATTTTTCATGATTTACATTTGTAAACATGTCTTAAGATATTTTAACCTCAAATTTAGTGACATAAACATGTTTAATTATGCAGTTACACAACCTATAAGCTGCTTTGATTTTAAATATGACATTTTTGAAATAAAAGGTGATAATTATAAGGTGTGGAAGGAGAGAATTCTTCTTCATTTAGGCTAGATGGACATTGATTATGCTATTCGTAAGGATGAACCACCTACTGATACAATAATTAGTCGTTTGGATGATATTGGTAATTATGAAAAATCAAAGCAATCTAATCGCCTCTATGTCATGTTCATAAAAACCAAGATCTTAGCTCGTATGTGTGATTCATTAGAACAGTATGACAATGTGCACACTTTGTTAAAGATCATTGATGAACAATTTGACTCATCTAATAAGGTGTTTGATGAGACGCGGTTCACACAGGCCGCGATATCGCGTACGCGATATTGCAGTCCGCCGCCATATCTATAAATAAGAGGCGGCTCTCCCTCATTTGACATCCCAGTTTTAGAGTAGCGAAGCTCTGGCAGTTTGATCCCTCCAGAGTTAGATTTTTT
>MNCI01014376.1:78784-141735 GCA_015680685.1 Gnetum montanum
GAGTATACAACCTGAAGTGGGAGTTTCCTATAAGAATGAACAAAAACAACATCATCATAATGCATGGAAGCCTAACTTACAAGATGACGATGAACCCCCACTGGCCACTACAAGCTTAACGCAAATACAAGAGGCTATCTGAATTTCACGTAGGCATCGTAAATAGAGCCATCTACCTAGGCTCAATTTAAACAACTTTCCCAAATTTTTAGGAGGCTATGACTTAGATCCACATCAACATTTACGAGCCTTCTACGATGCCTACACATGGAATAACGTTGATAACAGTTGGCAAAAACTGAAGCTCTTTCCTATGACACTCGTTGACCAAGCTAAAGTATGGTATAGATCGTTAAAACCAAATTTGATACGACGCTGGTCAACAATGGTAGAAGTCTTTAACGAAAAATATCAAACCTACGCAAGAGTGTCAGCCTTGAGGAAACAAATCCAAGGATGGAAACAAGAAAAACATGAACCCTTGGACATGGCCTTAGAAAGATATTATTCACTATTAAACAACTGTCCAGGCCATGGGTTTTCCGAGGAAAGGCTAATGTACCATATTATTGATGGGCTACGTAATAAAACAAGAGAGACCTTAGGAACGTATGCCCGAGGTTAACTATACCAACTACAAACCCATCAAATTCAAGAGCTTATTCAAAGGGTAGCAAAAGAAGAAGGAGAAATAGCTACATGGGAGAGTGTTGAAAAACATCAACAGAACCAAGCTCACAACTCAACAAAGGTCCATGATCATAACAAGGAGAGATCAACAAATCTCAAGGTGGAAACATCATCTTTGCCAATACAATAATTGTTAGAAGAAGCCGAGACAAAGATCAATAAGATGTTGGAATGGATAAATCAAAAGTGTGAAGAATATATCAACAAAATTAGAGATAGAGTTTTCACAACCCAAGAAGCAAGACAAAATAGTAGACATTCAGAAATAAGGGATAAAGAAAAGAAGCACTCAACTACCAATCATACGTATGAATGCAACATATGCCTGTACGATCACCCCAAGGGCCAATGCCCAATATTGTTACATCTACAAGAGCATTGGGGAAACACGTTACATCCAAAGTTCGTACAAAGATACTATGTTAGACCACAGTAGCAACAATCCCAGTTGTGGGGGAATCCACCCTTAGACTAGAGGCACCCTTCACATTTTCCGAATCCAAATGCTTATAACGTCCAACATCCTGTTTCTTCATTCGGGCCACCATACTCTATCTCATCACAATACTATTCTCCACAAAACCATCAACCCATACCTCCAACACAACCACCACCTTGTGCACCTTACATCCCTCCTAACTTTCAATGTTCTTATCCTTTCCCTCCTTCCACAGTGCCACCAACTATTCCTAAGGTGTTTGTACCACGGCAACCCACGAACAACACTTGTGTTACTGCTACTAACAACAGTGAAGAGCCTCCTCAACATCAAAGGCGTCCTTTCTTTAAACATGGCCGTAGGAAGGGACAACACAACTCTGAGGCCACTACATCTTCCAACCCAGCACAAGCCCAACAATGTGGTGCACCCTTACCTTCAAACCCGATGCCTCATGTAACTTCATTAGGGCCATCAACTAACACTCCAACAACCATACAGCCCAATGAACACAACCATGGGAGGCATCAGTCCAATCCTTGCATACCATCTAACGGTCACAAAAACCATAGTGGGTTGACCCGTTATCCAGGAACTACATCGTATAAAGTGCCCCACTATGCTTATTATAATCAAGTGTGTGAACCCCAAGGGGATAAGTATAGACTGACCCCAATACTTCCAATATGCAAGGATCCTCATTTCCCATTTATTAATCCTTGTCATACTCAACTGTTTAGTTATGGGGGATATCCCCCATTTCAATGACAAGTAGGATTAATAAATATTTTTTCATTTTTTTTTAATTTTACAACTTTTTGTTTTTCAGTTTTTTATTTTTCAACTTTTTGTTTTATCTTTTTATCTTTTTGTGTGTTTGTCTTTTTACGCTTTTTGTAAGTAATCTCATCTATGAATAAAACACTCTTGTGGATCATTGGTTGAGGTGTGTTTTATGTTATTAAGTCATGAGTGATCAATTATTTGGAACAGTGAGCCCATTACACCCACTCATCCACTGTATAAATAAGAGGGTCTATTCTGGGGTAAAGTGATATTCTTGAAATTTCAAAAACTTAAAATTAATTTTGTGTTCATTGTACCCAGATTGAAGAAGGATGGACCAAGAGGGAATGGTTAGGGTGTGACATCAAGGGGACTTGTGGATTCTCTTTGATGTCATCTGTGGGTGTTATCATGTAACTTGGTTGTACTAAGATCCTTGTAGATCTAATGAAAAATGGGAGTAAGAGTAATCAAAAGGGAACTTGAAAATCAAATGCTATTCTAGGGGGTCCCACTAGAAAGACATGCACCCATGCCTGAAGGTTGGCAGCTTCTCTGGATTCAGTAAAGTGAAAAAAAAGAAAGAAGAGAAAAAGAAAAAGACAAGTGCCATAAAACAAAAACATCACTCCTCCCTTGTACTAAATGCCAAGGATCGCATGCCTTGTTGTTATGGTACTCTCATAGTTGTTCATCATGGGATGAAACAATGCGATGTCACTGTTTAGAGGAATGGACTTGGTCTTGATCTTGGAACAATGGATTAATGACATGTTAATCATGCTTTACATGCAGGATTCATTGTGCCCTGAGTCAGTTACCTCATGTCCCAATCTCTACGATCCCTTTCTGTAGTTTGTCTCATCTCACTATTCGTGTAATTGTAGCTCGTGTGTGTAACATAAAATTTTCATCTCATTCCGGTGATATTTATATGTGTGTGTTTTGTGGAGTTAGTGCAGATTACATTTAACCCTTCTAGTGCCCACAGACACTTTAAGTGTGATTACACAAGGGCATAATAGGTTGAAACCTGCTTTGGGGAGGACCCACTTGTGTAATTTTTTTTGTAATCTTCATTAATTCTCTAGCTAGAACACATAATCTCTTACCCTTAGCTTCATTTTTATAATTTTCTTTCCCATTTATGAACCCTCAAAACTTTAACGTTCCAATGTACCATTACATTCCCTTTTCTTCATAACCGCCAGAGTTTTAATTGTTAAACTCACATCCTTATCATTCAAAGTGCCTCTCGAATTCATGTAATTACCCTTGAATATATTAATCCTTGTCAATGTCCTCACTTTACACATTAATTTCAAGAAAAATCATTAAAAATTCGATCTTTTTCAGGTGTCTCACTATAGTTGGGACGAGATATCGCATACGCAATATCGCATCCCACGTGATATTGTGTACACGATGTACCGTACGCGATATTGCATCCTATTTTCCTATAAATAGGAACCCCCTTAGCTTCATTTGGCCATTTACGTGGGGGGAAGTTTATGAATTTTTTCTTTGCGACTTGCAATTGTGTGACCCTTGCTTTTTCACCTATATCTCGTGCGCTGGTACTCCGATTTTAATTCTGTTTGAACCTGCTTGAACCCGGAGTGTTTAGTTTAGTCGTGGGGGAGAGACATTTGCTGAAAAGTGCCTAACTTTTTTGAAATTTTTCATCGCCCAAAGGACATCAATTAGGGGAATTAATACTAACACTTAGACAAATTGTGTCAAAAAACATATGACCTTAAGTATACCGGGACATTAAAATGAAAATCCACCTAAGTCATAGGACCCATTATCATAATTTTCAGACACGATCACACAATAACATAAGATCTTTAATTAAAGACATGTAGTAAGGTATAACTTGAATTTGAAAAAAACCTTACTAATGTTTGGCCCGTGTGATTGCAGATGGCCCCGAAACGTTCACAGCAAAAGAGTCCTACCCAAGGTGGAGCAAAACAACCTAGGAGAGGTAGAAGGCAAGGCCCTGCCAGACAACATAATGAACAGGAGGTGCACTTATTCAGCATCCATCAAGAAGAACCTCCTACCAGATGATTTGGGCAGGCGGAAGGAGGAGCTGCTGCGCCTAAACCAGGACAACAACTCACATTGCCCATGGAATGTGTTCAGGCTATCCACACGAAGTCCACAATTGCTTCGATGATTGTGGAGCTCAACTTTGAATCTTTTGTAGAGTTTTCTCCTGAGGCTGTTAGGGATCACCTCAAAGGGTCTCCCTTATGGCCTATCCTCTCTAAAAAAGGAGCCTGGTACTTAGGAGAAACATACCTATTTTGGCACAATAAGGAGCAAGGCACCACAGCCAACATCGATGGTGTGATAGTAGATTTTTCTGCACAGGCAATTTTAGAAGTGTTGAACCTTCCAAATTCAAGCCCCCATGTTGCTCGATTATCCACTTGATCCAACCCTAATGTGCGAAAGGATTGGCTAGAGAAGGTTTATGGTAGAGATAAAGCTTTTGGTGAGCTGACAACGGAAGAGAGAGTTTATTTTAAAATTAGAACCTAGCACCTCTTCCCCACAAAAGGTTTGAAAAGAATATCAACGTACATGGCAAGAGGATGTGCAGTGTTGATGGAAAAGGTTAATGCTAACCTTCGCCATCTATATTTGATGGAGATCCTAAGGTGACTCGAGGAACGGAAGTCAGAGAAAATGGCACTCCCTTTTCCCTGCCTTATTAGAAAACTATGCCGATAGGCTAGCATTCGAGGATACACAAATGACATCCTCCGAAAGGCCCAAAATACTTCTTATGCTGAATTATTAAAGGTGCCAGCTCCAAGAAAGAGCACTAGTGAAGAGCTGGGACCAGATGAAGAAGATGAAGAAGAAATGGCTGGATCCCCTACAACTCAACTTGCAGGACCTAGTCAACCTCCAGCCATAGGTCCCAGCCAACAACAAGAAGTAGGACCTAGCATAAGCCAGGATCAGCCGCTGCTACAAGACTATAGACCGTCGATGAGCCATCTGAGGGCCATCGCCGAGATGGTTAGTTGGGGAAGTCGTGATGACACCAATCTCTTCCATGTCATTGATGATGCCAACCAGCCTATGATTTCAGTAGATCTCACATGGGGTGAGTTATCAATGCAAACAGAAGGAGGGGAAAGCAGATGGTCACAAAAGATCTCTAGACACACAGCATATTTTCAAGTGTAGTTAGAGACTGGTGAAGGGGCCACTGTGATGGTCATGCAACACTAGGATGCTGCAGGACCTGCTGAAGTGGTCACTGATCACATCAAAGAGTCTTTCAATGTACCTTTTGTGCCACTAGCAGATCTTTCAGGAGCACAGGATGCTCAAACTATTGTCGAAGCCTCAATGACTCCTGCGGAACATGAGGATGTATTGGATAGACTACTTCAAATAGGATAAGTTTTGACGTGCCTGTTTGACATCCCCCAGGATGTAACGGCAATTCAATCAGACCTCATTTCCACAAAGGGGAAGCTGGTCCTATCCGAAGTAAGGGCAGAGCATGCTGAAGCTGAAGTGCAGAAACTACAAGAGCAGCTCTTAGCCTTACAAGTAGCACAACGGGATCCTTTGCGATTGGTTCCTGTAGACCAGCTAGAAAATTTTAAAACCGAGCAACTAACAAAATTAATTGCAAAAAATAAGAAGGTGGTAGAAGAAAAGGAGACGGCCACTTGGGATGCCTCTGCAGCAAAGGCACAAACTCATGCACATCTTAAGGCACTCAAGGCCTTGCAGGAAGAGAATAAGCAGTTGGTTACAGATAATCTTCGGTTAACTTCTGTGGAGAAACAAAATAATGTTCTCGATGAACACTTTCATCAGCTGCGAGAACAATTCATTTGGGTTAACCGAGATGTAAGCCATTTAGCCAGAGAAAATCGAACCTTCTCAATGGAGGAGGTACGCGTTATTCGACAAAAATCAGCCATCGAAATTAGCGCGTGGCAGAATGAGGCTAAACAACATGAGAAGCTGAAGGAGCACTTCCATGATTAGGTGGGGATGTACAAACAAATCTTGGAGAAGGAGATCCATATGGCCAAAGCTCAAATCAACAACATCAGTGCCCGGCACACTGATTGGGGGGGCCATATTGGACACTTATGCCTATGCCCACCAAGCGGAAATTAAGAACCGGGACTTGCAAATCCAGGACTTAACTAAATACATGAAGTTGGCAAACCTTTGATATGCCAACTTGGCCATGTTAACAGTAGGATGCCCAAGGTCAAAGCTCGAGCAGTAGGTAGCTTACACTCATATCAAATATGAAGCAGAATTTGCAAAATGAAAGAAGTTGGCTGAAAAACTTGACATCACAAATTTTGAACTCATGGTGGTAGAAGAAAGTTACCAAGGACAGAAAGATGTGGCAACCAACTTGGCTCAACGGCTAACAGAACTTCATGAATACAAAGACAAAGCCAGAGCCTATGAAGAGGAATGACTGGTATTCGTGGCATGGTACATCAAAGCTAATCAGATGTTTCCACAACTACCCTATCCGTGGGAAGTGTCGACTCCATCAAACATTGGAGCATCAGCATGGATGGCACAAGACCCTCGGACTGAAGAGGAGAAGCTCCAAGCTATTCTTCAGCATCATCAACCTTCAAAGCTTGGAGCACATGACAAAGCGAAAGCACCCATGGAGGAACCACTGCCACCAGGAACTACATGAGTTCCACATTTTTGTAGTGTAGTATTTTTTTCTCTGTGTTGCGTCTTCCCACACTGCAGCATTATTCCATTTCTTTTTCCAGTTAATAATCCCATACCTATCCACTGTGTAATCACTAAAGCTTGTTCTCCTTGTAACTTGAGGATGAGTTTTTATTCAGTTGTGGGGGTATGATGAGATGCGGTTCACACAGGCCACGATATCGCATACGTGATATCGCAGCCGACGCGATATCGCATCCGCCACGATATCGCGTACGCGATATCGCATCTTTTCCTACGATATCGCGTACATGATATTGCAGTCTACCACCATATCTATAAATAAGAGGCAGCTCTCCCTCATTTGACATCCCAATTTTAGAGTAGCAAAGATCTGGCAGTTTGATCCCTCCATAGTTAGATCTTTTCTCGTGTCTGCCCGTAGTGTGGTGAATGTAATTGTATGGTGTCTTTATTTGAGTGTATCGTACTTGGACACGCACATGACTAGCAATAAAGATCGAGATTACTTCATCATTGTAGCATTCACTTAGTTTATTTATTTGTTATTTAATTAATGCTATTTATTGCTTTCGTAGTGTGGTGTGAGTACGACTTGGCTACGAGCGCCCACGGGTGTGTACGACTAGTCAAGGAATCGGTTACTCATCGTGATTAGTCTCTCACCCTTAAACTCCTAGAAGTAGAACGAGTACAACTTGATTACGAGCATTTAAGTGTGACTACTTAGTAGCCCAGTGGCATATCTAGGATCTATGCTTGGTAGCCCAGTGGCATATTTGGGATCTGCGCTTGGTAATCCTAGTGGCCTACCTCGAAGCTACACTTGGTAGTCCCAGTGGTAGTCGTGCAGGAGGTCCAAGATGTGTACGGTTGATCAAGGAATCGGTTGCTTGTTGCACTTAGGCTAGATTAGGTTTTCTTACCCTTTCCCTCCTAGCTTAGCTTAGTTAGTATTATTTTCCACTGCCTTCAGGAGTAGCATAGNTGTTGGTCAACACCTTGATTATGAAGTTCTCATCCAAGTAGCTCATTGAAATTCATGGTGTGCATGAGCACATCATGCAAATGAGGGATATATTGGCTCAACTCAAAACACTTCAGGTTGAGATGTCAAAATCTTTCCTTATACACTACATCTTAAACACACTCCCACTATAATATGGACCCTTTAAGATTTCTTATAACACACATAAGGATAAATAGTCAATCAATGAACTAATGACCATGTGTGTGCAAGAGGAAGGGAGCCTTGATATGGAAGCGAAAAAGAGTGTACATTTGGCTACACAAGGAAAGAATAAAGGATAAGCCAAAGGCAAGTGGAAGGTCAAATTGCCTACACAAGTTGATATTAAGAAAGAATCCAGATGTTTTTTCTACAAAAAGAAAGGTCACATAAAGAAGGATTATCCTAAATATCAAAAATGGCCTAAAAAGAAAGGCACGCAACTCTCACTTCCTTGTTTTAAATCTAATATGGTTGATGTTGATTATGAAATCTGGTGGATTGATTCTGATTCTACAATCCATGTTACCAATTCCTTATAGGGAGTTAAAAACCTAAGGAAGCTAGTGGGAAATGAGTCATGCATCTATTCAGGCAATAAGATGCACTCACATATGGAGGTAATTGGAACATGCATCTTAGTTTTAAGTAGTGGTTTTGTTTTAGAATTGAGAAAGACATTTTATATTCCAAGTTTTTCAAGGAATTTAATTTCTATTTCAAGGCTTGTATCATTGGGATTTTCCTATCACTTTGCAAACACTATATTTAGTTTATATTATAGATATGAACTCATTGGAAATGGTACATGGACAAATGTTCTTTTCAAAATTAATTTATGAAATGAAACTTCTTAGATTTCTATAAATGTTCATGTTGGCATTAAGAGATGTGTTATGGATGACAAATCCTCTATGTTATGGCATCATAGATTAGAACATATCTCTATTGAAAGAATAAAGAGATTAGTAAATGGTGGAGTACTTAGTACTCTAGATGTTACTAACTTTGATACTTGTGTGGACTACATAAAGGGAAGCAGAACAATATGTCAAAGAAAGGTGCCACGAGGAGTTTAGACATATTAGAGATCATACATACAAATATTTGTAGTCCAGATATGGATGTGTATGGTCAAAAGTATTTTATTACCTTTATTGATGATTACTCATGATATATGCATTTCTACCTACTTCATAATAAGAGTGAAGCCTTAGATGCCTTTAAGGTGTTTAAGGCTGAAGTAGAGAAACAATGTGATAAGTAAATAAAGATAGTGAGATCTGATAGAGGTGGTGAATACTATGGTAGATATACTAATGATGAACAATCACTTGGTCCATTTGCTAAGTTTCTTCAAGAGCATGGGATTGTTGCCCAGTACACTATGCCTAATTCTCTAGATGAAAATGGTGTGGCAGAAAGAAGAAACTGAACATTATTGGACATGGTGCAGAGTATGCTTAGTGGCTCCAACCTTCCTAAGTTCTTATGGACTAAAGCTCTCAAGATAGCAATGTATATATTAAGCCAAGTTCCAACCAAGGCTGTCTTAAAGACACTATTTAAATTATGGAAAGGTTAGAAATTGATTATACGACATATACACATTTGGGGATGCCCATGGGAAGTAAAAGTCTATAATCCACAAGAGAAGAAGTTAGACCTAAGGATCATAAGTGGGTATTTCATTAGATATGCTGAACATTCTAAGGGATACAAATTTATTTCCCATCACATACTACTAGGTTTGTGAAATCAAGGAATGCTAAATTTCTTGAGAATGACTTCATTAGTAGGAGTAGTAAATCTTGGAACATTATTCTTAAGAGAGATCATATAGATGCTCAACCCACAATTTCAAATGATAGACTAGTTTTTGTGCACAATATTCCTAGAGCATAAATGTGTACTAAACAACAACCAATCATTGAAGTTCTACAAACTTCTGATCAAGAAGTAGTAGATCCAGCTAAACAATAGATACCAGAACCTTTTGAACATCATGATCCTCAAGCGAATGATGAATCAAAATTAAGAAGATCCACTAGAGTAAGGTGATCAATGATTCCTAGTGACTATATGATGTATCTATAGGAGTTTGACTACAACATAGGAGCTAAAAATGATCCCAAAATGTTTTCATAAGCCATGAGTTGTAAGGAATCTAACTTGTGGCATGATGCCATGAAAGATGAAATAAACTCTATTTCATCTAATGGATTCTAGGATCTTATCAAGTTTCATGATGGTGTAAAAGCCATTGGATGAAAATGGGTCTTCAAGACTAAGAAAGACTCATTGGGCAACATTGATAGATATAAGGCTAGACTTGTTGCTAAAGGGTTCACTCAAAAGAGGGAATAGATTACAAGGAGACCGTTTCTCTTATATCTAAGACAAACTCCCTTCATGTTATCATGGCATTGGTTACCCATTTTGATCTTGAATTACATCAAATGGATGTGAAAACAGCATTCCTTAATGGTCATCTAGAGGAGAAGGTTTATATGAAACAACCTGAAGGATTTTTCTCTAGTGATGGTGAGCAATTAGTATGCAAGCTTAAGATATCCATATATGGATTGAAACAGGCCTCCCATCAATGGTACTTAAAATTCCATAATATAATCACTTCATTTGGGTTTGAAGAAAACATCATGGATCAATGTATATACCAAAAAGTCAGTGGAAGCAAAAAAATTTTCCTTGTTCTATATGTGGATAATATCCTTCTTGCAACCAATAATAGTGGATTCCTATACAAGGTGAAACATTTTCTCTCTAATAATTTTTACATGAAGGATATGGATGAGGCATCTTCTTTCATTGGCATATAGATCCATAGGGACAAATCTAGATGTATTCTGGGACTATCATAGGAAACCTATATCAATAAATTTTTAGAGAGGTTTTGGATGAAATATTGTTCACCAAGTATAGCACCCATTGTAAAGGATGATAGGTTCAACTTGAACAAGTGCCCTCAGAATGATTTAGAGAAACGTTAGATGAGAAACATTCTATATGCTTCAGTTGTTGGAAGCGTTATGTATGCTCAGGTCTGCACAAGACTTGACATTGCATTCGCTATGGAAATTTTGGTTAGATAATAGAGTAATCTAGGTATTAACCAATGGAGGTTTGTAAAGAAAGTGATGAGGTACCTTCAAGATACAAAATACTACATGCTTATGTATAAATGAATTGACTCCTTGGAGGTGACTGTCTACTCTAACTCAAACTTTTCTAGTTGTGTTGATTCATGCAAATCAACATCTAGTTATGTTTTTATGCTAGCTAGATGAGCTATATCTTGGAGGAGTGGAAAGCAAACTTTGATTGCTACTTCCACCATGGAGGTAGAGTTTGTTTCTTGTTTTGAGACTACTTCACATGGTGTATGGCTAAAGAGTTTCATATCAGGGCTTAGAATTCTAGATTCTATATCTAGGCCATTAAGAATGTTTTGTGACAATTCAACTATTGTCCTTATGGCTAAGAGTAATAAGAGTGTCAATCAAAGTAAACACATTGACATCAAGTACTTAGCCATAAGGGAATGCACTAAGGAAAACAAAGTGGTCATTATGCATATAAGCACTAAATTAATGATAACTAATCCTTTGAAAAAAGGAATGCCACCAAAGTTATCTAAGGATCATGTAGTTTGCATGGGACTTGGTTCCTAATGTAATTTGTTGTATGTACAACTTATAGTCGTAATGAAAGTCTTATTTAGTTGTGTTATTTTCTCATATAGTTTGTGCATATAGTCATTATAGAAAATACACATATGGCAAGACCTAGAATGAACATTGGGTTTATTCATAAAGTTAAGTTACCATATAAGGAATTAAATTTAAAAGATCATGCATTGTAATACATGGAAGATAATACTCACATTAAGAGGAACTATTTCCATGATTCATGCATTTATTTCTTAAACTCTAATCCTAATTAAATATGGATACCAAGTGGGAGATTGTAGCATGTGTTACCCACTAACACATTTTAAGTATTAGTTAATGCATGAAAGTGGCCACCATGCCCACTAATGTGTTTTATGGATTAGTTAATGCATGAAAGTATCCACCATGCCCACTAACACATTTTAATGAGTTGGTTAATGCATCAAGGTGATCTCCATATCTAGTAACACATTTTTTATGTGTTGGCATTGGGTCTCTTATGATAATCGATTCCATGGCCAATAAATTCATGTTTGATAGGAGAACAAAGGTACCACAAATCACAACAGGATTGTAGTTCTAGTCCCTTCTATAGATGCTTGAAGATTTCATACACCATCATTGCAAGCTTCCCATGTAAAAGAAGAATCAGAACACCAAATTTAATCTAAATCATCAATGGCTAGAAGTTAGTTCCATTTTCTCAAGAATTGTGCATTTCCAGTTATTTATGCATGTGAATTTCTTGTGCCATTTGCATCTACATTCTATACTTTGATTACTTGTGCCATCTTATTTTCTACACAATCATTTTCTTATAGTGCATGGGTTCTACAACTATTTTAATCTAATTTATAGATTATTCTTTGAATGCTACAGCCAAAGGTTGGTTAGTGAATGGTGGTACCAAAGATGCAAAAACATTTGTTTTCCATGTGAGCTTTCATTCATGCTTGAATTTGCATGATGTAATATCTCTCCTTTTTCTTTATGCATATAATCTTCAAAAAATTTTACATCTTAGCTGATTTTTACTTTTTCATCTTTCACATCAAAGTATTTGTATCCCTTTGTCTCAACTTCATATCCCATGAACAAAATTTTTTTTGCTTTTTCATCTAACTTTTCTCTTATTTGTGCAGGTACTAAGGAATAGCAAACAAAACCAAATATTTTAAAATGTGAAAAACTTGGTTTCTTCCCCATCATAATTAATATGATGTTGCATTTTCAATTCCTTTCATAGGCAATTTATTTAAAATATAAATTGCTGCATGACAAGCTTCTCCCTAAAATTGATTCGATAACCCTGTATGATTTAATAAGCATCTAGTTATCCTAATAATTGTTTGATTTTTTTCTCTCCATCAAATCATTTTGTTGAGGTGTGTAAGCTACAATTTTTCAATGAATAATTCCATGGTTTTAAAAAAAATTTAAATTCATGACTTGTGTATTCACTACCCCTATCACTCTAGATCTTCTTCAAATTTCTTTGTTTTTTATTTTCAACTATATTTTAAAAAACTTCAAAATATTCTAATGCTTGATCCTTGGCTTTTAAGAAATATCCTCATGTCATCCTTGAAAAATTATCAATCAAAATATATAAATATCTATTTTTTCCCAAACTTAAAGTTTGCATAGGCCCACATAGATCCATGTGAACTAAATCTAGGTAGTTTTATGATATATATTTTCTATGTTAAAATGGTAGTCTTTTGGCTTTACCAATTACAAAAACTTCACAATTAATTGAATCTCACATTGAAAAATGGTCCATACCTCTAACCAAGTCTTTCTTCTACATCAAATCCATTGATTTGAAGTTGACATGGCCCAATCTTGCATGCCATAGTCATGTTTCATCACTTGTAGCCATTAGGCATTTTATATCCTTATAAACCTACAACTTATACATTTTATTTTGACTCATGGAAAGAATAGCTACTTCTTAACCTTTTTCCTTTTTAAAAATTTTACAAACATCATTTATAAATTCCACTTTATAACCTTTACTATATAACTAGCCAACACTTAACAAATTCTTTTTAAAATCTAGAACATAATATAGATCAAGGATGGTATATTTGCTACCTGTGTTTTTCTTAAAGGTAACTAATCTAATGTCAGTAATTGTCATCCTTGTACTAGTCCCAATGGTGACTCCTCCTTGATAATCTTTCACATTTATTAATAATTCCTTGTTTCCTATCATGTGATGACTACAACCACTATTAACATACCAAACATTGTTACCTAAGTGTTGATCGATTGTTGTGACCAAGGACTCTTTGGTCTTTGCTATAACATTTTGTTGAAGTTTCTTCTTCATCCAACAATCTAACTCATTGTTTTTATCTTTATGATAAAAACCACATCACTCTCTTTCTTTAGATCCATTTGACTCAAATCCACCTTGGCCACATCCTTGTCCTCATCCATGGCCCATCTTGTACCTCAACTATATCTACATTCTTGATTAGGAAAATCTCCTAGAAATATTTATTGTTAACTAGAGGTTCTTCCTTATGTTATCTAGATCTGGAATGAATTTGTTGTTATCTCTTCTCTTTGATTGATCCTCTATTCAAAACTATTTAGGCTACTAATTAGCTCGACCATGGTCAACTTTGATATATCCCTAGCCTGTTCAATTGCAAAGATGAATGGATCAAATCATCTAGCTAGAGTTCAAAGAATCTTAGTCATAATCTTAGATTCTCTAACTTGTCTCCTCTAGCTTGAAGGTCATTCATAACCTCCTATGCTCTATTAATGTACTAATCAAGCATCTTAGACTCCTTCATTGTGAGGGTCTTGAAATCTCTATTTAGCACTTGTTGTTTGACCATTATAACCATTTCTAAGCCTTTGTAGGCTACTTCTAGAGCATCCCAAGCTTGTTTTTCATAAACATACTAAGAAATATTTGAAAAGATTATTCAATCCAAACCAATTTGAAGGATGAACAAATCTCTGCTATCTCTCCTTGTCTCCTTCAAATCAACTTTGACCTTGTTATCAAGAGCTACAAATTCTATAGGATCTATGATATCATGAAAGCCTAAAAAGACTAAGTTCCATAGATCTTGAACGATCAAGAAGGTCTTCATATTAGTAGCCCAGTATTCATAATCTTCTCCAATAAAAATAGAAACCTAAAGAGATATGGTACCAACATTTTTTTGTGCCATGATGTGTAGAACTTCTATGAACAAACCTAAATCTCTAATACCAAATGAAAAACCTAACTAAGGAACCCAAGATTCTAATGAAAAAAATATAAACTGATGAGTAGTGAGTATACCCTATGCCCAACCATACAAATCACTAAGGTTCACTCAGCAATCTAGTCGAATTCCAAATACTTTAGGTTTCATTAGTGCACTGATCGAGGAGGTGAAATTAATGTTACAATCATTGTCTTGCTAGTTACACTTTTGAGGTACAAGGGTATGGTTAAGTATAACTAAGGCATCCAATTTTTATCATTTTTATGTTTTATGTTCTAGGCCACCAAAGAATAAAGAATGAAGATTAAAGTATTTAATGCTAAAATAATCTAACAACTAGCTAACACTTAACTAATCTCATCATAAGCATCTATTCCCACTTGTCATACATATCCTAAACATGTATAATACTAATGAATTACCAAAAGTTAAGCATAACTAGATTACCAAGCATTACACATATGCTCGAAGTGGTCATGCTTATGTTTGATATTTAATTGCTATTAATTACTTAATTACTTAAAACATTAAAGAAAATTTCTTGAATATCAACTACTGAAAGAGAATAATTAATCAAGTCCAAGTGCTATAAGTTTTGATCAAAAAGCTCATCCTTATTGCTACATACACTAAAGTGCTCAAGGACAACAATGCTCGAATAAAGATCCATACACTCTTTGACTTCTACATCAAACACTCAAAAAATATTCTAACTTTTAAGTGGGAAAATTGCAAGAACTTCATTAAAACTATGAGACTTGATGCCATAACTATGGTGGAAGATGCACATTTATAGGTGAAAAAAGGATGCTCCTTTGATAGGTACACGTCAATGGGTCAAACCCTACATTGACAGTATCACATTAATGAGATCACATCAACAGCATACTGTCAATGTGACCAAACCATGCGACTTCTCATACCACCATAACTGAATGTAAAATTCTCCTCAAGTTCTTTACAAAATTTGGGAAGGCATGGGATTATTGACATACAAACAACACAACAAAAACTAAGTAGCCAAGTGTACAATTTTACAATGATTACAAAAATTTTGATGTTCAGGATAATAAAATTGAACACCAAGATAAAACTGACAAACATAATTTCTCTGATAGTGTGAAGATGATGAAGAATATCAAACAATCTCAGGCAATGGAGGCTCCTAAGGTTCTGAAGGGCCTTCTCCTACTTTGGTGCATGCAATAATGGAGGCGGTTGTGGTTGTTCTATGGTAGCTGCAACTTCTAGTAAAAGATGAAAGGCATCCAACAGTGCCTTCATCTTCTCCTCCTTACATCAAGGATCACTCATAGTTCACGTTGCATCTCCAATGTGGACTCAAATGGGAATATCCCATAGATAGGGCATTGTAGGGAACAACTCCTTAACATTCACTAACTAGGTAGCAAACTATTTATGTTCAATATCAAATGCTCTAAGTGCTTTGCATAGCTCCTAGCAATCATTCATCTACTTGTCCAAGTTCTCAATAGTTGATTTTTGAACAATGAAATTCACCTTGAGAACCTTGAGTTCAATGTTGGCAATGTCAAGGTTCTACTTGGTATCTTTGTAATTCTTGAACTCTACCTCGTATAACAAGTATGAGCTGGTCACTTATTTCTCCAATTCTAACCATGGCCTACTGGGAATCAACATTACTAGGTTTCTATAATGAAGATTAGCAAGCTCCATGTACTCTATCATCTTCTTGATCTATAACTCTTTCATATTGATCTTTGCTTTGCTATAGTCATTGAGCCCATCAAAGATAGGCTACTAAACATCACCTCCTTCCTTGAGCTATCGGAGGGCCTCATCGATTTTCACCTTCATCATCTAAATGTGCTTTTCATTAATTTCTTTCTATAGTCCAACTTGATCTGTATAATGGTCCTTGACTCTCTCAAATTTGAAAGCCTTGTTTTTTCCATGTGGCTATCTCTATTGCAAATTTTTGGTAAAGGGCATGGACTTTCTCCATGGAGGGAGTTCTATTTTTGGCTACCAATCTCCTCAATTCATTATTCACTCTCGCTAGTTGCTCCTACTATTGATGAATGAAATCAACCGTCTTCTGCTACATTACATAGGCAATAATTCTCTATGGTTAGAATCTCATTCTCCTAATGCATCTAGGCCAGGTCCTTATGGATGTTGTGCATTATGGCATTGTCTAAGGACTAGTCAAAGATGGCCATCTCCTTTGCATTCTCAACCTTTTTGAGCTAATCTTGAAGCTATTTGGAAGCTTCATTACATGTCAATGCAGGTCTAAAAAATGCAAGATCAGTGAGACAAGCTCTTAATTCAGCAATCTCCATAGTCAAGCATTGGTTTTTTGCTCTAGTTGTTTCTAATTACTTCTCCATTATGATGCATTTGCCCCCTACTTCAAGCAACTTTGACTAGGTTACAATGATGGTATCCAAAAGATTTCAGACATTCGAAATCAATTTCCCAATCCTCCCTAGTTGGTCTATCAACTTCTCATGTTGGGCTACACTCAATCTACTAGTAAGGATTCCTACGAATGTCTACACATCTCTGAGTGCAAAAACATCTAGTACAAATGTCGTAAGTGCATTCAATGCTTTAAAAATTCTATCAACAACTATCTCTTCCACTATCTCCTATCCATGGTGCTACATCACCTAGTTGCCCCCTTGTTCTCCTCTAGATGCATCAAAAAAGAAGTTATGTTCCTAGAAATTTCTAGGAATTATTGATGTTGAAAGAGAGATATCAGTATCTCTCAAGTGCTAGGATTTGATATCACAAGTAGCTTCATTCTTTAGGCTAAGAAAATTGGTCCACCTCCTTTTATTTGGCTTATGGTTTGAGCCACTTTATTGTGGTGGCTCATTGTTGGACGATACATAGATGAATCATTGCCACTCATTCCTACTCACTGCTATTGCTCTTGCAAGAGCTACTCTTAGATCTTACATATGCACTTAAGGGCAATGCAAAACTCTAGCATTGTTTCATGAGTAGGTGGTGAAGGTGGTAGTTGCTACTCCTCTTCTTGGATGACTTTAGTGGGTACCTTGTCCTTCATCATTTTTCCTCAAGAGCTAGTTGGAGTGCATCAGATGGCATCATTTGTATAGCATGTTATTCCTCCCCTCTTACATAACCTTCTTATAAGGCATGAAAAAGGGAATAACTTTCTTTCTTAATCATTTTCTTTAAATCGCTTCTCTATCTCAAGATAGATTACCTATGGAAGGTTGACAAAGAATTTACCACTTAGAGCAGTACACACATAGGCAAAGAAAACTATGATTTTTCTTGGCCTCACCATTGGATTGAGGTAAAAGGCTATAATCTTGAAATAGGCATGTTTTGTCATTGTTAGTGCATCAAACTCCTTACGATTGACTCCATAACAATGCTACATCCATTCCTTTTTGACATTAGTGAAACATCGTGGAAATTGCAAATCAGCCTAAGGCGAAGATTCACGATTTAGGCGAAAGTTTGCGATAGAAATCCAAAAGACAGAACAAGGCAAAGAGGCATGTAGCATCAAGTCTCCAAGTTTCTTACAAATTTCAACCTTACTTTGTTTTCTCTCTTTACACTACATTACGCAACATAGCGTAGTGTCGCTCAGCGTACCTCTGTTTAACATAGCCCGATATCAGAAAGTAACTTACTTCGGTGAATTGGACGAAGTTTAAGGTCTAAGACTTGTCACATATTCTACTAAGTCTTTTGTTCAGGTCTGAGTTTACGCTCCGTTACGCAGAGCAGCGTAATGAACTTCTAGGAAGTCAAAGTCAGAGTCTAAAGAAGCACGGCAGATTAATTTCTTCCTTTTTGCAGATTGGTCCCTTTACGCTTATTACACTACGCAGCATAAACAAGCGTAACTTATTGTAAAGTTGACCATGTTTGACACTCTATTACGCTTCATGGCTTAAATGAGCGTAAAACAGCTTGAGTTAACTACTTCTACACTCTATTACGCTCTACCACGCTACACAGCGTAAACGAGCGTAATACAGCCTAAAGTCAACTAAGGCAATACCCGACATGCACTTGCTATCCATACGCACAATACGCTTATCAGTGTATCGCAGCATAATCATGAAGCAGCCTCATCAGGAGTGATTGACAGTGTACCTTACCCCCTTTCCCAAAAATGTGATGCGACATGACCAGTTTCAACATAAAGTTTGCCAAGTCAATGGTATTTTGAAGGTTCGAGACACGTGTCATCAGGGCCATGCCTTCTTCATGTACTACCAAACCTATAAATACTCCAGTTGGAGAAGAAAGAAAGGATCGGGAGATCATCTTCTTTTTGGCAGCATCACCTCTTAGCAGAGACAGAAGACATTGTTGAGCATTGGCAGTGGGAGCGATCAGTCTTTTGGCGAAAATACAGTTCTCTTCATTGGCGATCATTAGCAGCTTTGAGCAGAAACTACCGAAGGCAAAAAGAACAGATCAGAGATCGAGAGATCATCTAGTGCGGTTGGCAAGGTTTATTAATTAGAAATAGTTGATCAATAGACATCCAGGCTTGACCTTCCTTGCATCCCATCCTTGGCTTACGAGGTAGACCGAGCTTCATTCTGTACTCCTTATTGAACAGTTTTCTTGTTGCTTTGTGTATGCTTCGCACAAGATAAGCGAAGTTTGCTATTTTAACTTTGTATACAATATACTCAGTCTTTGAATCAAAACATAGATCTTGGAATTGCACACTTTTCTAAATCTGATCCTCCTTGTCGCATTGACGTTGTCGTTATTTCGATTTATTTACATCGTTTTCTACTCCTATGATTCATCGAATCAATTTGTCTCATGGAATATCTATATAATACACATATTATCATGATATTTTTCAATTTACTAATTGAGGAAGTCCCTGTCTGATTGACAAGACCGTTTAGGGCACCGCAAATTCGTTTTCTCCAGCACGGCCCTCGCACAGATCTGTGGTTAAGACTGTGTACATGGATTTTCGTTTGGTATTTTCCAACGACCAACGTTTTCTGTCGTTATAGTTTTCTAGTGCTAGAAGGAGGGCCTGAACCTTTGATCCGTATTTTACAGGTAGCCCTGTAAGCGATCCATACCCACGTCCATAAAAACGTAAACGTAATACCTCTAGGGAAGTTTACGAAAAAAATCGTGCAGTGTAGATTGGTCACAGCAATGATTCCTTTGGAATCCTACAGGGTAAAAAGCCCAATCATAATTATGTTTGGTCGTCGCCTTTTAGATCCTATTGTTTGTTGTCATTAACCTATTTGAGAAATGGATTCTGCATATGCAACCACTGCCGCTATGATCACCACCGACTTGGGTGCCACATCCGTAAATCCCATCGCCACCACTAGATCAGCTTCTGGTGCAATAGGACCTCAGGGACCATAGCATCATTCATTGAGATTACAGGGGAAAGATCCTTCACTCACCGTCTTGACTCCTGAAGAGTATAATTTCATTTGCGTCAAGATCCAGGCAAAGCTTGCTCTTAGCCGAGCCGAGATGGAGGCAGAACGAAATTATGAGCTGATCCATAGAGGGGGCCAAGATTTCACCCCTACCATATATGACATTATCCCCCTAACTGAACATTATCATGAACTCCTAACCCAACTGTTTATGGCTAGGATTTAGACTATGTGGTCCATTCTAGAACCTCAAAACGGGGAAGAAGAGGAAGATGAATTCGTAGCCTAATCTGAACATGCAGATTCATACCATACCCTCAGCCCCCATACATACATAAATCCCCTATTTCCTCTCATCAGAGAAGCTGCCCATCTCAACTCAGTCATGACTACCCAAACCCATATTCCTGTCATCCCGCAGGCCACTACACAATCCTCAGTCTTGCAAGTACAAATACCATCTCAAAATAACATGGGGGTAGTCTCATCTCCACGTGTAATCAGTATTCCGTTGGTGGTACCTACGTCCACTGCATCCCATTTCATCCCCAAAGTGCAACCTCATGCCATGCCTATAACCCGCCTGGTGCAAAATCTAGTGCAAACCTTATCGTCACAACCCATTGCAAGGCAACAGATCGCAACTACCGTTCAATCACAGTGATCTATTCAACAACCCATGGCTGATCAGTGGATCGTGCCTATTGCACAACATGATCAATCTACATTATACGGTGTGCAACCCTTAGCCGCATCTACCATGCATGTCCTGCAAATAAATGCACAATATCCTTACAATCTCCATCCCACACAACCGGCGACAACAAATTTCTCCGCACAACCTATTGGGTGGTGGCTTTCACAAGCAGCTCCATCCACGAGGATAGTCCCTGTTGCACCATCTATCAACCAGGCCATCGTTCCATTCCCATTACCTGGCACTGCTCTTTCAGTCCAATCCCCTACTCCTCCTGCGTAGACTTCTTCATCACTAAGTCTGGATCAAGCTTTTTCGCTTATTTAGACCCTCACCGAGGAAGTTAGACACCTCAAAGCTGCTAGCTCTGATACGATACAAGTCATGGATTTCTACCAGGATGATCCTATCAGCCCAGTAGTTCTTATGCTGTCATTGCCTCCAGGGATGTCATTGCCCCATTTTACTAAATATAATGGGGAAGGATATCCTAATGCTAACCTTGTTACCTTCGAGTCTGAATCCTTGTTATTACAGCAATGGCCCCATACAATTATCTGTGTCTTTGCAATGTCTCTGGTAGGTAAAGCCTTGGACTGGTATCGTGCACTCCCTCGCTCTTCCATCTCAACATTGGAAGAGCTCCTGACATAATTTGTGACTCTCTTTAAGTAGAATTTAAAGCCAGAAGTCACACTAGACCAACTTATGGGAGTGAAGCAAGACCCACTTGAACCAGTCCAGAAGTTTATACAGCGATGGAGCGCTACTTTGAATGAAATCCGTGAGCCTATCGCGGAAGCCCATCTGCTGGCTATTTTCAAAGGAGCAGTTAATGACTTCATCAAGTCTAAACTATATTACCTTGCCCCTAGCTCCTTCAGTTAGGCTTTTGCCCAAACTAAGAGCATCCAAGATGCTGCTAAGGCTAGTAAAGACCTGACGTATGTGGGCTATAAAAATGCCAATAATAAGGGTAAAGAAAAGGGTAAAGCAACAACGACGATAGTAGCTGCACTAGCTGAGGACGCTAAAAACAAAAATAACAAGAAATCACCCAAAGTGTCTACTGAGACCACAGCTAGTGCAAGCAGCACCGGCCAAGACACACCTACCCCTGAAAAGCCTCCACAATCAAAACCCAACTTAGAGCGTAAAGATCACTCAAAATATACAGTCCTGCCTATAAAGCATTCGGAACTGTTGAAAAAATTATTAGGGGCAGGATATATTCAGAATAAAAAAGTATCTGAAGAAACTCTGCAGCGTCACAGGCGTCATTGTGAATTGCTGAAGAATCCTTCTTTAGCCCTACCTAACGAACCGCCAGTTCCGAAGTCTTTTAGGCTAGACCATTTTTGTGACTACCATCAATTGTGTGGTCACGATACCAATTACTACTGGGCATTGAAGGATGATATTCAATGCATGATTGATGATGGTTCTCTGAAACTAGATGGAAGTAGTCCAACACGTCCCAAAAACCAGGCGTTGCATGTGTACAAAGACCCGTTAAATACAAATAATGCACCGTACACCATCAACGTGGTAAGTACGAACAGTGAAGGGAAGGTACCACCTAAATAACCCTTTGTTTTACATATGCCTACCAGTTCACCCCAGGGGGCAAGTTCTTCACCGGTAGTTAGCGGCGTCTCAAGGCCACCCTTTGTTATTCAGGCACCCTCTCCAGCTATAACTCGATCTCACGTTAACAATAAAGCCACGGCCACACCCACACCTACTCCTAAGGCACCTTTTATCCTTAGGGTACCAAAACCGTTGGTCGCTCCTTTTACGCAGGGGCAAGCTTATAACCAAAACCATCAACTTCCACCAAATAAAAAAAAAGAAGGAGATGCATCAATTAATGCTACCAAAAACCACTCTACGCTAGGATTCGCTAAGCCCAGGCCCCTGGCCTCTATCCCTTTGCCTACACCTTATGGGCAAAACAAGGGTACAAAAACATAGCCACCTCCCCTCGACAGGAAGAAATATAACCCTCTGACTGACACTATTCCGCCTCGGGAGATTCGTATCTTAGGGAGAATGGAAGAAGATAGGGGAGATAAGCAACCCAGCTGAGAACGGGATGTCCTCAACATATTTACACAAGTCAAGCAGGCTCTGAAACAGAAGAACACAACATTGAGCCTCTATGACCTGCTTATGACATCCCAAAAGCACCGTGAGGCTATGGTCTGTATCCTAACATCCATACCTGTGGATGAAGGTTTACCAGCGGAAGAGGAAGCGATACATGCTTTCATGTTTCTCCCTGCCGCTAAGTGACCCAAACCAACCCCTTTGATCTTTCACGATGAATCCATTAAAGATGATCCCGAGAAAGGTCGAGTGATGACAAAACCCATGTTTATCACCATTCGGGTTGGTCAACATCGGATCCGGAGGGTACACGTTGATGATGGTGCGGCTACGAATGTCATCCCTTATCCTATAGTGGATAAGTTGGGCCTGGTCGATGAGATCAGTCCTACAATGACATTGTGCCTAAATTTATTCAATGGGACATGGGTTCAAGTTAAAGGGATGGTGCATATCAATTTTGTGAGAGGAGACCAATTCCCAACAGAAGCCACATTTATCGTTGTCGAGGAGATGCCCGATTTCAACCTGATTCTAGGGAGGTCCTGGCTAGCCCAACTAAGGGTAGTTTCATCACCAATACACCAAGAGATACACCTCCCTTATGCGGGGGGAGAGGTAGTAATACATGGTGATGAAATAACTCTTAGAACTGTGAACAACATCGAAGAAGAACGGGGTTCAGAGATCGAAACGCCCGAAGATCAAACCCATGTCCAAATTCCCGAACAAGTCAAAATGAATGATGATAGTCTAGCCTGGGTAGACCTACCATTTCAGGGAGAAGAGGATGATTTGGAAGAGTCAGGTCATAAACCTCCCTGCCCTTAAGCACCACTGAACGTAAAGGCCATCAAGAAACAATTATGGGCTAGCGATTGACCTGAGTGGTATTTACGCGCATCATTACATTTTTACTAGTTTTTCCATTTACACTTATCAAATTTGATTTTCAGTTCTCTTTAATATACATATATTTACATTTTCTATCCATTACACCATTTACATTTACCAATTTATGCCATTTACGCTTCTTGACTTCTATTAGTCATATTAGTACGATTACGCAAACATGCACATTTTTATCAATTACACTCCCAGATGTACGCAAATGGCCCACAACGGCCTAAAACTAATGATGGCCCGCAATGGCCTAAAACTAGCAAATTTTTTTATATCTTACACAAATGCTATAAGATGGCCCGTAATGGCCTTAAACTAGCAACTCCATTCTACAGTCATAATAATGCAATCTATCCAAAATCTTTAACAATTCTATTTATGCTTTGTATAAATAAAGACATAAAATTAAACATAAAATTAAAACCCATAAAGAAAATCTTATGATTGATCATGCCAAGATTCACATTACCATTGTTCAACCCCATAAATAAAATCATGCGTAAATCACAGTTACACATCCTCCCTAGTACCACTATCGCCTGTATCCCTTAGGTCCGCCTCTAAGCCTAACAAATCATCCTCAAATGGGCCGTCCCTTTTAGGGAGTATTCCATCATGAGGAATGTCATCTTCATGGGGTTCTTGCACTAACACTGGTTCCCCAAGAGGACGGTCTGTGTCATTACACTCGTCTTCCTGAACATGCTCCTCATCATGTCCACCTTCTTCATCCACTCCTTGTACCTATATACAATAAATACATAAGCAAAAACCATGATAAAACAAATCAAAAAATTTAAATTCAATAACATTCAAACTTACTCACGATGGTCTTGCATCCGTAGCAAAGGGAAGTTGGTCTAAACCGACCCACAGGCGTTGCATAATTTTTTCTTCGGTTAACTCAGACCAAACTCCATCTCGTAGATTAGTTCCAGCCTTCACCTTCCCTTTCTCCACACTAGTCCATCGGGGTGGTTTGGGGAAGAAAGTGGGGACTGTAGTCTCTTCCTCGGGAAGAGTAATTTTCCTTTCCAGGGACACACTTACTGTTACCTGCTCCTGGAACTTCTCGAAGGCCTTAGATGCACCAATGACATCGAGGAACACCCACAAGGATTGAGCTTCAATGGCAAAATCTCGATAGTGCTGATGATAAGTGATACTTTCTCACTTATAGAGATGCTTGTGATATTTTTGTTTCTGCCCCCACTCTTGGATGCTTGCACAAAAGTCCTTCCAGTCCTGGTTCTTCTAAGCCAAGAGCTCTATTTGCATCCTTTGCTTCACCAATTTGTGACTGGTTTGCACGCTATTTCTGACCGCGGTCCAATAGTGAGCGTAGTCAATAACATCCATACGCCAGTCCTCTTCATCTATTCCTTGCGCCTGCAGGAATTCACATCTCGATCTTAAGTCTCCGACCTCTTTGGTCAGAGATATCCTTTCCTTCTATGACCTCTACAGCTTCTTCCAGAGGTCTTCATTAACGTTTTGACTCTCCCACAAGGAGCAGGTCGAGCATAACGCACATTTACGCATTTCCTCGTAAATGTTGCATGACATAACTGCCCCTTCTGATGAAGGCTCCACTGTGTCCAGGTGAATGGGCTCCACAGGGTCCCATCGAAGGTGAGCTCCTGATAACAAATATTATCAAACGTAAATAAACATTATAACCTTATAATAAAATAAGCGTACTATAGCCGTAACATACCAGCCCCAAGATCGACGTGCTCGAGGCGCTCGATCATATCACTGACAACGGCTTCCATGAAGGTAAACTTATCAGGGAATTCCCCCCACACTCTGCTTACAACGGCGGATGGGGATGTACATCGTTCATCTATAGCGTAATTAAGTTAAAATTTCTAGTTATTAATAGAATTCCTTAAAAATTCTAATACACGGATTACCTCTGCCTGTTACAGTAGGGAATGCATCAACATTTTCCACCTCCTCTCTCTCCTCATGCACAAGGGTCTGTGCATCACTTATTCTAACAGCCGGGGCCTCCTCTTCCAAAACTGGGGCCCCTTCCCCACGCCGTAATACCACTGCCCCTATTTCAGGGGTCAACCGCTCTGTAGGTCTCCCTATTCATGCCACATAATACATTTAAATGATTCAAAATACCCTAAATAAAGCTGCGTAATATAATAATTGCCATAACTTTCACTATGTCTTTATGCTTACCAAGCAAAGGTTTACTCCGTTGAACCCTGACTTGCACAGTTTTGTCTGTGCCACCTGCTGATTCCACAGGTGACTCGGTTAGGTGAGGCCTTTTACGCTGAATCAAGCTGTCTACTATCTCTGCCTCCAGGCACTTCCCCCGTGATGCATCACCAGTGTAAGTGGGAAGCACCCCACCTACGCTGTCAGGGCCTCGCATTCGAGGTGCCGCCAAATCCCTAGTCATTATAGAAAATGACTTCCCAATTCCCTCCAGAGGATCCTGTGACCGAGTAGTGCTGAAGAGATGGAAGATCCAGGGTTTGGATAATTGGTCTCGGTCTTGTTGCACCTAGACCCCATTCCTCTGGACCACCAAAAATTCGGCAAAACGTCGGAGGCAAGCTGTGAAGAAGGTGAAGTGCACACTGAAACAAGACTCTAGCTTTTGGGAGAGCCTGATTATTTTAGTGCGTAACCCCTCAGCGAAATAGCTTTCCCAGTCGAATTGGGTCCCTTCCTCCATCACCTCTCGCATAATACGGGCCTATTCTATAGTAAAGAACTTCCCCTGCGAGAGTGTTTTGGGGAAAGCTTGGGCTCGGAAGAGGGGATAAATAGTCTTAGCAACCTCTAATTCGATCTTTTCATAAGGGATCCCCTTGGTTTCCTTCTTAGTCCCTAACCACTCCTCCAGCTCTTCCTGACATTTGACGCTTCTCCTCGATTTTTCCTCTATGGGAAGACCATCAGAGCGGACGCCAAAGAGGTCAGTAAATAGCTGAGTGTCGATATCAAAGTTTACATGCATGTGACACACGTGTGTGCAAAAACATTCAGCTCCCTCGCTAAAGGAGTTAACCAGGGTTAACATTTCGCTTGCGGAGACATCAGGGGTTACAGCCAAGAATAAATGCATTAGCCTCGCTTCTTACAGCTTGTTGACCAATGAAATTAGGGCCGCCGCGTGGCCAAGCCAGCGTTGTGCTTGCTTTATGTTGTCATAACGGAAGAGGAGGGTGTTCACCTCATAGCCAGAAATCGTGATGGTAATTGTACCGTTCAAAATCGTCGGTCTCCAGCTGGAAGGAAACAGAGACCAGGGGATCACCGGACACACACAGAAGACCCTACCTTCGCCTGAGGGTGAGGTGGAATTAATCAAAGGCAGAGTACCTTGAGTGGTCCGCACATGGATCAAGCAAGGATTTCCCCAAACATACACCGAGGTGCTATACGCTAGGTTATATGTAAACAGCGTAACAGGTGTAAAGCATGAGCGTAAATAGCGCAACTGATGCGAATGGAGCGTAAACGTAAAAGAGCGTAAATAGTATACGTGCAACAATTAATGCAAAAACTGTAACAGATTTTAGGAAGAAAATGTAACAATGCATTTTCAAAATGAGAGTTACAATGCACCGGTCTAACGTAGTTGTGGCTTCGACACAAGGTGGACGATTAGCCCCGGTGGATGCAAGGATGACTATGATCTGGTTCAAACTATAAGCACAGCATAGAGGCTGTATGCTTAGCGTACAGGGTTGTCCAGTGTACAAGGTTCTCTACTCTAGTTCTTAGCATCTTTGTTTCAAGATTGCCAACTGACCTTGATCTCATGAAAAATTGGGGCTTATATATAGGTTTTGATGCTAGACTTGGGTTGGGCGACACATGGTGTGTTGACCAGGTGCAAAAGCGTAAAATTTACAAGTGTATAGTATGTTACATTTTCCGGGCATATACGCTGCATCTGGTGGGCGTAGACTCTAGGCGTATATGCTGGACGTGCTAGGCGTATGCGAACTTGGGCGTAGATGCTGTGGATGCTAGGTGTATATGCTGATGGTGGCCGAGCGTATATGTTGGAGCGTATATGCTGTGGACGTTGGGCATATACGCTAATGGGCGTTGGGCGTATACATCGGGGCGTATACGCTGATGGTTGCTTCCTTCTATCAAATCTTTCTCTGTAGTGCTGTTTCCATGCCATCTTTGGAGATTTCATGCCGGGCGTATACATCTGTTGTACCTGCTGGGTGTACATGTGAGGTGTGCATGTTGGGCGTCTACGCTGGGCATGCCGGGCGTATACGCTGTGGATGTGAACTTGAGCGTATACGCTGAGACTGTATACTGGTGAAAATTAAGTATTGTTGAGCTCAAGATTTGCCAAGTTTGATGCCAGATGTCATTATAGTCTTTTGTGGGTCCCAGGGAACCATTTCTTGTTGACTTCGACTCTGCTTGAAGCTGTCTATGAGGCCCTCAAGCTTCAGTCATGCTGGGGAGCATCATGACTTAGCTCGATTCTTGTTGGAGAAGTACTAAGCTCAAAATTTTGTGGTGTTTCAGTAATCTCTCAGGATTTCCTAACTGATAACACGAAGCACAAGTCAAGATAGCGAAAACACTATTACGCAACATTTCAAAACAAAAAATAATAATAATATCCTGTAAGCAACAAAACCTCACCAGGTCCAAATGGCAAAGGAAATGGAGGAAGCTTCCTTTGCACGTCCGCGAGGGTGAGGGGTGGGTTCAAAGTCCATTCCTCATGTAACCACCCGAGATTCTGACAACTCTTGAAGGAATCAGCATAACGGGTGGGATACTTAGGAATGTCGAAGGCCATTTGCCCCATTACACCAGCGCGTACGTTGCTAGTGGATGTAAACTCATTTATTGCCGTTTTGGTCCAGGTCAATGTATCATTATTGCCTACTAACCCATTTTTGTTGATGAAAAACCTGTATCATATAACACATTACCATCCTACGCTTCGCAAATTCAGACATTAGAAAAAACATATTAACAATACCACCAATAATAATACTGCCAATAAAACAACTTACCCGCCCAAATAATACACCGTGCCTAGTGGATTATGAAAGTAAGCAGAGACATGATGAGCCATGAACAAAGTATTATACATGTGATAACAACTAAATATGGGCATCTCCAAGATCCAACTTAAGGGCCTCAGTCCTCTGGCGCTGAGTTTACGGTCTTGGGGACGACCAGTATCAATAGCCCCGTCTATCAGGAAAGCCAGGATGCTCTGTGTAGAACCAACTAACAGATATTCCAAAATAGCTCCAGCCACATCCCCCGACAAATGTGACCACACAATAATACTGTATTTATGCAGCAAAAACTCCAGCGCACCCTTCTGAAACCATATAGACTTCCCCTGCAACCGATTCTAAGGGGGAGGAACATTGGGTACAATAGGGTTTATACAACATAAAACCCCGACTATGTCCAAAATGATTAGGATGGGTTTCACCATGATACTATACAAAAAATAAACACGTTACCATCTAGATTTCGATTGCATGCTTAAACTATAGGAAAATTTACAAAATTATGTTTTATCCATACAGCCGAAATCGCCTAAACCCTTGTAATAGTATAAGGTTTTTCCTAGACAATGGCGATAGATGCAATAATGTTGTATAAACCCTCGTTTTAACACGAGGTCTACATCCTAAAACTCTAGTTTACATAGATGACGCAAAAGGATAAACACAAGAAGAAGTATATCACCAAAATCAATACAAATAAGCAAAGGATGGCCTACCGATTCAGGGGAGTGACATCTCTCACTTCGACCAAGGCTTGAAAAGCATGCTGCAAAATCCCTTGTACTTCGTCGATTTTTACCAATTTGACGTTCTTTCCTCTCACATTCAATGCCATTGTTACAATTCTAAACACCTTCACACCTGAACACCTTCACAAATAACGCGCTACAATCTTTTGCTCTTTCTCCTTCTCTCAGTGACAGCTGAGAATTCAAATTTGCGATAGCCAACAACCTGTTTTCGATAAGAACTGCCTACTTATATGCAAAACTAATCGACTTGATGCCCGATTTAAGTGAGACTTGCCCAAATGCTGGTGTCAGTATGAGCTGGAACCTGAAAATCAAGGCATTAATTGCGACAGATATCGCATGCATTACGGTCCGAAACGACCTTAAACTACTGTACCTTATCACTTCGTAATCGGGTCGCATTAATTACAAGCTATTCATAGAATTCAAAATTCAGTTAGCTTCTTATGCTCCGCAACGTCATACCGTACCTTTTTTCTTTTTAGACTAAACCAAGCGTCATACACTAAAAGCTTATGGCACTTAACTTAGCATCTTCCTAATTACTTTCATATTTGACAATTTTATAGGATAATTGGCAAATGGACGAAACTTTATCTACACTCCTAGTTTTAATAGGCCCACATGGGGAAATCATTAGACAATTTGATCCCACACTAGTAGAAACTAACCCTGCCCTCGATGACGCAACCATAGCCACGTCAGAAACATCTCTAGACTGGCCAGAACAATCAATGCGTACACTAGACTTGGAGGCTGAAGATGTAACTGAAGACCCTCTTAACGAGGTCTCTGTGGTTACGCATAAAGGTGAGACTAAAACTCTTAAGGCTAGTTCTTTACTAGACTAGAAGGCACATGACAACATAAAATAGATCCTCCAGAACAACATCACAATGTTCGCATGGTCATACGAAGATATGCCGGGACTAGACCCAAGGTTAATACAACACAACATAATTCTAGATCCCCATATTAAATCAATTAGACAAAAAGCACAAAAAATTAAGCCATAAGTCGTGCTAGAAGTACGTGATGAGATTACTAAACTGTACCAGGCTAGTTTCATTTGCGCAATCGATTACTCAGACTGGGTATCTAACATTGTAGTTGTCCCCAAAAAGACCGGNGATCGATTACTCAGACTGGGTATCTAACATTGTAGTTGTCCCCAAAAAGACCGGAGGGATATGCATCTGCATAGACTTCCGAGACTTGAACAAAGCTACAATCAAGGATAATTTCCCACTACCTAGTATCGACCAACTAGTGGATACAACCGCTGGGCATGCACTTTTATCCTTCATGGATGGCTTCTTAGGCTATAATCAATTTCGTATCAACCCAGAACACCAGCTGACAATGACATTCATGACACCCTAGGGGACCTTTTGTTACACCATGATGCCTTTTGGTTTAAAAAATGTCGGAGCTACATATCAATGAGCTATGACGTACATCTTTAGCGATTACTTCCTAGGAAGACTGAATGATTATGTTGACGATATAGCTGTTAAGTCTATAATGTCAGAAGATCATTTAGAGGATCTAGAGTTAGTACTTAAAAGATGCTCTAAATACAACCTCTGGCTTAACCCAAAAAAGTTCATATTCGGAGTCAAAACTAGATGCATGCTAGGTCTTGTGGTATCAGAAATTGGTATACGAGTAGACCCTGACAAAGTCAAAGCCATTGTTGAATTGACACCCCCTACAAATCTCAAGCAATTACGCGGATTGCAAGGGAGGTTACAATTTATCAAGTGGTTCATTTTAAGACTAATAGACAAGTTACACCCCATGCAGCATCTACTAAAAAAGGGGGTTAACTTCGAATGGATAGACGATTGTCAGCGTGCATTTGATAGCTTGAAGCTAGAACTTCAATGCTTGCCAACAGTATTCCCATCACAAAGGGATCAACTATTTTACATTTACCTCACAACATCAGACGTAGCCCTAGCTACATTACTCTGTCAAAAGAGAGGTGATGGGTCAGAAGTACCCATATATTACTTGAGTCATACTCTATGTGCATATGAAATGAGGTATAACGAAGTAGAGCATAATTATTTAGCATTAGTATTTACGCTCAAAAAGTACAGACACTATCTCTTCCATAGCCAAGTCAACATAATCTGCAAAAATAACATCCTTAGGGCTATTACACACAACCTGTATAAAAGTAGTAAAATAGCTTGTTGGAAAGCTATCACGGTAGAATTTGATCTGCATTACATTGGTCAATCTTCTATGAAAGGCCAAGTGGTAGCTGACCAACTAATAACATCGCCTATTGACAGTCAGGCAACCATAGAGCCTAAACTTCCAGACGAGCATGTACATAGTCTAAGCCCTGTTCTAATGGAGCTTCAACTGCTAGAGGTGGCAGTGCCGCCACAGTCATTACACTATCACCTGAGGATGTACGTCTTCATGCTTACCGCTTGACCTTTCCCTGTACAAACAACGTGGCAGAGTACGAGGGACTCCTTAGGGGATTATTAACAGCCAAAGAGCTTGATGTTCAACACCTGGTAATTAGGGACGATTCGATGCTTACTATAAATAAAATCACAGGAGTCTACGCCTACAAGGCTACACATTTATAGCCCTACTGCGATATGGCTAAAGATCTTCTGAGACAGTTTGCAACAACCGATGCCCAACACGTGCCTCGAAATGACAACATGCTAGTCGATGCACTGGCTACATTAGCTTTAAATGTGCCATCGCACCTGTTTGACACTTGTCCCACCTTAATAACCGAGTGTACATATCCTATCATTCAGATGGCACAAATATCTTCATTGCTCGAGGGTAAAATGCTAGAGTGGTACGATAACATTAAAACCTACCTCCTACATGACGAACCACCACATGAGCTAACATGCGCACAAAAAGATGCAATCCGCAAGCGAGCTAGGCAATACGTCATCATAGGAGATAGTACCCTTTGTAGACGCTCTTTTAATGGAGTACTGCTTACTTGTGTCAACAAAGACCAAGCACAACGTATAGTCGGCGAAGTTTATGAGGGATTATGCGGAGGACATGTAGCACCATGAGCCATGGCCTCTAAAATCCGTCGCTTAGGGTATTATTGGCCGTATATGGAAAAAGACTATCTTACAAAGGTTAAAACGTGCGACACGTGTCAACATTACGCAAACCTTATACACGTGTCACCTACAGAACTACACACGACTCAGATTACATGGCCCTTTCAACAATGGGGATTAGACATTATAGGGCCTATCACACCAAAATCTTCCGTAGGTCACAGCTTCATAATCACCGCTACTGAGTACTTCATGAAGTGGATAGAAGCCATTCCTTTGCAAAAGATCACATCTCAACAAATCTGCCATTTCATTTTAGATAACATCATAACTAGATTTGGCCTCCTAATGACTATCGTAACCAACAATGGACCACAATTTAGCAGTATGGAAACCAAATCTTTCTGTAATAGCCTTGGTATCAAACAATCTTTTTCCTCCCCTTATTACCCACAAGCGAATGGTCAAGCCGAAGCAACGAACAAGGTCATTATAAACCTGCTCAAGAAAATGCTCAACAGCAACAAGAGACGGTGGCATGAAAAGATCCTCTATGTGCTATGGGCATATCGTACTACATGTAGGATAACTACAAACAGTACACCCTATAGCCTAGTCTATGGATCTGAGGTGGTGCTGCCCCTCAAATTACAAGTTCCTTCTCTGCAGACGGTCCTCTCCACGATTATAAATGACGCTCAACACACCGAGTCTCGGATCATGGATTTGGACTCAGTAGAGGAGAAGCGAATACAGACGCTTGATACCATCGAAAAGTTTCAAGATAAGAAGAGGCAGAAGCACCATAATAATCTTCAACAACGTCCAATCGAGAAGGGAGATTTGGTTCTCAAGGCCATTCGCAAACCAGTAGGCAAGTTCTCTGCAAACTGGGAGGGTCCTTTCTTGGTAGTTGATGTGTATGGAAACGGTGCATTCAAGCTAGCAAATATCAACGGAAACAAGTTACCGAACCCCATGAACCATATATATCTGAAGTAGTACTACATCTAGCTGCATATCCAGTGTTAACATCAGGCACAACAATCGTCCGCTACAATGCTAAACTGGCAACAATTGTCCGCTACGACGCTAAACTAGCAACAACCATTCACTACGATGCTAAACTGGCGTTCCCCTCATGCGTCTGCCACGACGCTAAACTGGGGTTCCCCTCACACGTCCGCCACGATGCTAAACTAGCAATAATCATCTGCTACGATGTAAAACTGGCACTGCCTACACGCGTCCGCCATGACACTAAACTGGCAACGATCGTCCGCCATGAAGTAAAATTGGCAAGTTGCAATAGTCCGCTACGACGTAAAACTGGCAATGTTGTACAGGTCCGCCAAGACATAAAACTGGCATTTCCTGCATGTGCCTGCCATGATGCTAAACTAGCACTGGCTGTCTGCCATGACATAAAACTGGCACAGGTAAGTATCCGTCTGTTGAGACGTGAAACCAGCATAGATCTATCCCTAGGTCACGACATGAAACTAACATCCACAGCATGGTCTGCTGAGACCATAAATCAGCTCTACCACCATCCGCTACGATGTAAAACTAGCATTTTTCAGTTTGCCAAGACTTTAAACTGGGACCATGGTCTGCTGGGACTTTAAACCAGCAATGGCAGTCTACCAGGACATGAAACTGGGACCTACAGACTGCCAACATGCGAATCAATGAGCGTAATCATCTTTGTGTGATTGCAAAACAAATGGGGTGGGATGTTGGGACAGCCCCAGCATTGCTACCTCATAGGCATTCTGCTGATTCCTCGGATGTGCTGAAAGGCATACTACTAACCCCTCGGAGATGCCGTCACTACACCCACTTCAGCAGTGGCACCTCTGAGAGTTTAGTTTCACCGTCTGGAGCCCCAAAGTAGTTCTCATCAACTACGACCTTGGGGATCTCTGCTCATCATCACTATCAGGCTCTGGCTTCACAAATTCACCTATCTGGTTCTTTGCATAACCAGTCGGGTGCAACTAGTCTAATATTCTTTGGCGGTGATATGCTGGGCCGAGCGTCAACATTGAAGACCCTGGCCTCTTGCTATGGTTCCTCCTTCACGGCCTGCTCACTCTGTCTTGCCCCAAACGGTACTTGTTTCAACAACCTCTCCAGTGATTCGGTCAAGCAATGGTATCCTCTATTTTCTTCTTTGGTTGTAGGTTACTTGCTACAAGGATGTCATTCAAAAGTGCGTTCATTTGAGCAGTGAAATACAGACAGCATTTTGAGATGGCCGCTTAGGTTACCTTGTCCACTTAGGAGTGCATCCCTGTTTTCCTCATAATCCTACCTCTAACTCTTACTACCCTCCTTAGCCATCCCATCTGTTTCCCTTATGCAAAATGTGAATACACAGCATATGCTTTTCGCATCTGCATTACAATCAAGTCCATGAATCGGCATAACGCAACTCGCCTAGTGGACGCAAAAAATAAAAAAATAAAAAAAAGTGGGTTGACAAAATGGATGAAACACAACTCATCTAGGCTGCGCAGACGCAACACAATTCGTATATGCAAGCCCCTTCAACTACAAAATGATGACATAACTCCATGCAAATGCAATCGCAGGAGAAGGCCTAAGTGCTTATGCGTGAAAAACTATACTCACCTCATTTGAGTCTTCCCCGAACCTCACTTGAGTCTTCCCTGAACCTCTCTCCTCTTACCTTTGTACAAATTCCCTCCCATACCATTTTATCTCCCTTCTCCCTCATTTCTGCAATTCTGCTTTGACAGGGCGACACTTGAGTAACCATTGATGAATGTTGTTGGTACTTTTACCCATCCGGTGTTTCGTATTCTTTGTTGACGTCTTTCAGGAAAGCCCTCTAAACATCAACAAAGAGGGGCCATTGAAACACTGTGGAAATTGTGAATCAGCCTAAGGCGAAGATTCACGATTCAAGCGAAATTTTACGATAGAAATCCAGAAGACAAAACAAGGCAAAGAGGCGCGCAGCATCAAGTCTCCAAGTTTCTTACAAATTTCAACCTTACTTTGTTTTCTCTCTTTACACTACATTACGCAACATAGCGTAGTGTCACTCAGCGTAACTCTGTTTAACATAGCCCGATATCAGAAAGTAACTTACTTCAGCGAATTGGACGAAGTTTAAGGTCTAAGACTTGTCGCATATTCCGCTAAGTCTTTTGTTCAAGGTTGAGTTTACGCTCCGTTACGTAGAGCAGCGTAATGAGCTTCTAGGAAGTCAAAGTCAGAGTCTAAAGAAGCACGGCAGATTGATTTCTTCCTTTTTACATATTGGTCGCTTTACGCTTATTACGCTATGCAGCGTAAAAAAACGTAACTTATTGTAAAGTTGACCATGTTTGACGCTCTATTACACTTCGTGGCGTAAATGAGTGTAAAACAGCTTGAGTTAACTACTTCTACGCTCTATTACGCTCTGCCACGCTACGCAGCAAAAACGAGCATAATACAGCCTAAAGTCAACTAAGGCAATACCCGACACGCGCCTGCTATCCATACGCACAATACGCTCATCAGCATATCGCAGCGTAATCATGAGGCAGCCTCAGCAGAAGTGATTGACAGTGTACCTTGCCCCCTTTCCCAAAAATGTGATGCGACATGACCAGTAGCATCATAAAGTTTGCCAAGTCAACGGTATTTAGAAGGTTTGGGACACGTGTCATCAGGGTCGTGCCTTCTTCACGTACTACCGAACCTATAAATACTCCAGTTGGCGAAGAAAGAAAGGATCGGGAGATCATCTTCTTTTTGGCAGCATCACCTCTTAGCAGACACAGAAGACATTGTTGAGCACTGGCAGTAGGAGCAATTAGTCTTTTGGCAAAAATATAGTTCTCTTCATTGGCGATCATTAGCAGCCTTGAGTAGAAACTACCGAAGGCAAAAAGAACAGATCAGAGATCGAGAGATCATCTAGTGCAGTTGGCAAGGTTTATTGATCAGAAATAGTTGATCAATAGACATCCAGGCTTGACCTTCCTTGCATCCCATCCTTGGCTTACGAGGTAGACCGAGCTTCATTCTGTACTCCTTGTTGAATAGTTTTCTTATTGCTTTGTGTATGCTTCACACAGGATAAGTGGAGTTTGCTATTGGAACTTTGTATACAATATACTCAGTCTTCGAATCAAAACATAGATCTTGGAATTACGCACTTTTCTAAATCTGATCCTCCTTGTCGCGTTGACGTTGTCGTTATTTCAATTTATTTACATCATTTTTTACTCCTTCTACGATTCATCGAATCAATTTGTCTCATGGAATATCTATATAATACACATATTATCGTGATATTCGTCAATTTATTGATTGAGTAAGTCCCTGTCTAATCGACAAGACCATTCAGGGCACCACGGATTCATTTTTTCCAGCACAGCCCTCGCACGGATCCATGGTTAAGATTGTGTACACGGATTTTCGTTCGGTATTTTGCAGCGACCGACGTTTTCCGTCGTTACAATTAGGATCTGCATACATTGGAATCTCTACAAGGTTTGCCCTAGTTTTTGGCAACCCAAGGGCCTCTACAATGGCTTTCACTGATTAGGACACTGAAATATCCTTAATCTTAACTATTGAACCAGACTATCAATTATTCCAAAATAATTATATTTCTCCCATGTACCACTCCCTGCTAGAAGTGATTGTGGGCCACATGGGAGAGTTCTGCAGTTGAGCTTTGACTTCTAGCAATGTGAATTCCAAGAAAGATCCAAATTTCAACTCTTGGAGCATAGATTTCTAGAACTCCTTATTTATGATCTGCTTAAGGAAAGCCTCTGTCAAGGTAACCTCAAGGTTCAATCTAAGTTCAGGTGCCTCATCTCGATGAGACTATTCTATTGTAGTCACTTCCTTGAGAATCTGTTGGCTAGATTCTGCTTTAGGCTTCTCTCCAAGAGGTCTCGTTGCACGGGTCTCTACTTGCTCATGGGGTTGTTCTTGGCCTTTTCCCATTCTTGGCTATTTATCCCTTGGTTGGAATGGTCCTCCTTCTTGTGCATGCTTTCCTTTAGGTGCAATCTGTGGTCACAACATAACAAAATATTAGCATATAATGTGTAACTTATAATATTTAAGTACCTTATCTCATTGGGTAGTTACACTTAGGCTAATTTATAACCTTGAAAAATTGATTATTTTATTATTATTATAATTCTTTTTAACCTATAATGTCACTAGAGCTTCTTGAAAGGGTTTAACTCTCATAATTTAATGTTTCAATGTTGGTTTCTTAGTTAAATCTATATGGGAGTTAGAAATATTTTGAAAAAATTTCTATTAAAAACTCAAGGTTTGTGACCCTCACGATAAAGATCTTACCTTTGGTAGTTATACAACTAAAGAACAAAGTAAATCAATAAACAATTAGGAATTTATGGCTCTTGGAAGGTTCTAGACTCTGGAAAGTTGAAAAACTTCCCCTTCATTTGTCAGAAAATGTGAAAATTTCTTATGGCCTCTTATATATAGACGGTTTTTTCCTTGCATCGATGGGGTCCCACAGATGAAGCTGATGTACAAAATTTTTTACATTAAATAATTCAAAAAATACAAGGAGTTTTAACATGAAATTAGAGTCTACGAAGAGCCAAAAAAGTCATAAATGTGATGAAATGCATGAAGAGGACTAGGAAGTTAACAAAATTGGAGAAATTGATTGGAGAATGAAATCTTATTAGAGAAATGCCTTAAGAATCACATAGTTGGATACAACCAATGGGGCACATGAAAGATTTGAGTGTGGAAATGCCTAAGAATAAGAAACTTAACTATCCCAACCAAGAGATATGCAAGTGGGTCCTTCCCATAGTAGGCACATGCTCTTGTTACCCTTGCATATCCTAAAACCAAGAAGTCTATGGACCCCATAGTTGATTGATGATTATGAAAAGTTAAGGGTTGAATCCTAAAATAATCTACCTAATAATTTTAACATGTCAAAACAAGACATTAAGCAAGACATGAAAATCGATAGTGGGGTGAATAATGAAAATCATTGATGAATGAGAGAGAGAGTAGAATGAAGCTTCATCTCCTAGTCATATGAAGTCTCGTGTAGATCTTATGGTTAAATGACCTAACAAAGTCTATCCTTATTCTAAATCAAAACCAACCACTTTCAATGTCTTCACATCGACACTCTAAGACCAATCAACCCCCCTCAAGACACAAGAATGCTCCCACAAATCAAACACCATTCCTTATTGGAGAAGAAACGAGAATCAAGAAGCAAGAAAGGACCATAGTTAGAGGGGACCTTCAAGCATGGGTAATATGTCTTTCTAGTCCCATAACTAGTGCTTGTAGACTATTATTTTATCTAAGGGGTATGCTTTGAATTCTTTTTTTTTTTTGACATTTTATGTTTTATGAATTTTTTTGATGGGAATCACACCATGCAAAGATTTATTGACTTCCTGTTATTGGTCAATGCAGAATGGTAAGAAATCCGTGAAAACACTCATGCATTCAAGTAAGTAGAAAGGCACAAATAGCATCGAGTCCCCTTAATGTCACACCCTTATCAATCCATTTTCTCCTTCCCATGTTTGAAAACTACCAAGGTCACAAGTTTGTTAAAGTTTCATTAATGAAAGGAACCTAATATTTCCAAAACCAGGAACACCATAGATTATTGTGAATGGGTGGATGATGTGCACTCACTGCTTATTCCATGAAAAAGAAACTTTATCTTAGTTATCAATATTAAAATTCAAAAATAGACACTAGGCATTAGCAATCAAAAACATTAAGTACAAACCACCATTATCAAATAGCTATAGCATCACTGTGTCTTATTGGCAATAATGCAATTTTATTAGAAAGCATCAATAAGAAAAATTCATACCAAAATAAAGTAAAATATACAAGATAAATAGTAAAATATTCAAGAAATTTAAAATGTATTAACGATGTTGTAAAATAAAAAATGGAAAAATAACAAAGTGTAAAAAAAATGTGTAAAATAAAAGGTATAAAATAAAGATAGTGTAAAACAAAAAATTATAAAAATGAAAGAGCCACTTATATTATTAGCATGGATGACCATCTTCTCCACAACTGAGTTGAAAGGAGAAGATCCAAAAAATTGAGCATGGATGTCCATCCAATGAGGTGTTGCTAGTACTAGCTTGCTTTGTCTCATGGAAAGGTTTGACTTACTGCATGTTGACCAGTTGCTTCTTATTTGGGATTTTAGGTTCATAAATCAACATAGCCCAACAAGGAAAGATTTTGTAAATGATGTAATGTCCTTTCCACAATGCTTGAAACTTGGTTCATTATGGCACATGTGTGGGGTTCCAATAGAGGACCTTGTCTCCAAGCTAAAATTTCACTTTTCTTATTCTAAGGTCATGGGATTTTTTGTTGAATGCTTTGTACACTTCATTCAAGAATAGGTCCACCAATCTATTCTCATCTAACATGTTAAGGTTGATTAATCTTTCTTTTTGTGCTAGGATAAGATCAAGATCTCGGTCACAGGCTATTGAAAGTGTATGGAGCTTGGATTGAATTGGAAGAGTTGGTAATTTTCTGTACACTATCGCATAAGGATATTAGCCTATAAGGAGTTTCCATGTGGAGCGAGAGGCCCAAAGGACATCATTGAGTGTTGTTCTCAAGTCTCTCCTATATTTGCTAATTGTTCTCATTAGTGTAGTGACTGAAAACGTCGATGGCTGGAAAATGTTGGGGGGTCATTGGCCGACCACGGTCTTGACCCCGTCTCCACGAGAGGGTCGTGCTAGATGGGGACAAAAACGAGGTGCCCTGAATGGTCTGGTTGATCAAACAGGGACTTAATCAGTGTCTATATAACCTTTTGCAATGTGTGATTTGCAGGAGACGAGATTGATAGCGTGAAGTAACGCTTAAATGCAAATGAAATAGAAAGCAATGTAAAATGCAACAGTAAATAGAAGATAATGTAAAATGCAGTTAGAAAAAGTGCACCACTTCAAAGCTATCACCTCACTCTATCAAGATAGATACAATCGGTTGCACAGCACTAGGAAGTGCAGAGATCCCGAGAGTAACCAAGATGTGTAGAGAAAGAGGGCTACGTGCTCGAATGCGGACTCCAAAATTAACAATGCAAAGTACTACCAAGGTGGTAGAAAGGAGCAGAATAGAATTTTAGCTAAGAATGCTAACTATTTGCAATGTTAAACAGAAAGCTTACAATACTTGAGGTTACAATGCCAACTTTTTTGCTCGTCAGCCAACCAGACTGTTAGCTGACCAGATTGCCAAGAGAAAAAACTAGGGGGATTGAGAATTTTGAAAAAGGGGATGCGAAAAATGCCAAAGGTTTTTTGAGCATCGTTCATTGGGGTATTTATAGGACCAAGGGTGCGTGAAAGATGTGGTTTAAATGCCATGTGCCCTAGGCTTATGCTGACTTATCTACGTTGCATGTGCTTGCATGACCGTTGGGTGAACCTACCACACCATAATTACACTGTTAGAGAAATGGTGCAATTAGGTGAGGTGAATTAATGACATGTAATAGTTTACCACATCTTGCTATGCTTTATAGCGTAGCATGCTGGCGTAGTGTAGCATCTTGTTACATGTCTTCTTGCGTGTGTAGGAAGCCTTTGAAGACTGTTTTCTATTTGATGTGTGTTTGCTACGCTATGCTACGCTACGTAGTGTAGCGTAGCATAGTGTAGAGACTGGCCTTAGTCGCAAAAATACGCTAACTTGCAAACTTTATCTTTTGCGTTGAAAAACTTATGAACCTGCTGATCCCGTACTTTGAGATACCTTCTATCAACTTCTGCAGAATTTCCACACCTCGCTACACCTTGTAGCTTAGCGTAGCATAGCAGCAAACATGACCTATTTTTGGCCAAGTTCGCCACTTTCTAATGGGAGGAGACATTGCCAAAGGACTTGAAGTCGGGTGAATGGACTAGTCATCCAACTTCTGCCATGCTATGCTACGTTGAGTAGCATAGCATAGCACTATGTTTCCAAAAACATCTTCTGGAGTTTGCCACGCTATGTGGCGTAGCATAGCATAGCAAGAATTCTTAACTTAGAAAACTTACTAAAGCATACAGTCTAAGAATCAGAGCATCCATCTCCTGAAGAACTATCGTAATGCTACGCGTATTGCAAAGACCTGGTGAAGCAAAAATGTCTTCAAATTTTTGGGTGTTTCATTGGCCCCTCTTTGTCAACATCTAGAGGACTAGCTCGAGATATGTTGACAAAGAAAATGAAACACCACAAAAGACATGATGCTAACATTGCCGCTTGGTGATTTCCGGGACGTCGCTTGGTTGTGCTTGAGAGTGTTGCATTGGTTTCAGAGGTTTAGGTAGAGAGCAAAGATGAGGTTTAGTAGAGTTCCTCTTCGAAGTGCTCATGAGGGACTCATTCACATTTTCATCTTTACTGGCGCTATTCTACAACCTCTTGTAGGATAGGTGTTTCCTTCCCAAGATGAGTTGTGTTACATCCATGAAGGGTTTTGACCTGCCTACAAACGCTTCCCATGTAGTGAGCTGCGTTACGCACGTCATGGAATTTGCACTCTAAAGTAGCTAAGCTAGTTAAGGTACTCACTTCATGATGTCATAGCATTTGCTGATGTGGCGATTCAGACTCTCGGTCGCACCCTGTAAGTATGATGGAGAGCGAAACAGCCACAATGCGAAGAGAGGGCGAAAGTCTTGCTTATCGCAGACGTTGTTGAAGCTCTTGGACACCCATGCTGATGCATGGTGTCCAAAGCAAGGAGGCCATTGGTGTCCTTGGCAGCACCGGTGTGGAGGAGCTAGCCTTGAAGGCACTAGGAGTTGCTATGAGTGCGAATGCTTTGGAATTCCTACCAAAATCATGCATTCTCAGTTTAGCTATAGGATCAGCTACCACATAGCTAAATGTCGAGTGAGCTGAGGCGTTGGTAAGGGTTGGAGAGTAACAATATTATGGTTGGCCCACAATATTGCTTGAGCTCCAGCTGTGGGAACTAGCCAAGGAACTACTATCAGGGTGGTGGGCCATGGCAACGGTAGGTCCGGAGGGCCAGTGTAATGTCATACGACATCTTTGGAGAGTTAGCATGATGCCAAGGGTGGCGGCATCATGTGTGTTCCAGACCGCATTCCCATTGCATCGTGAACTACGTTCTGGAGCTGCAATGTCCCACCTGCACATCGACATTGTGCATGCTCGTTTGATGTGTACTCAGCATGGATGCATGCTAGGGACATGACACAAACCCAGTTTAAGGTCTTAGTAGACCATGTGCTAGTTTAGAGTCCCAGTGGACTGCTATGCTGGTTTAAGGTCCCAGCAAACCATACATGCTAGTTTAACATCATAGTGAACGTGCCATGCTAGTTTATAGTCATAGCAGACCAGTTGTGCCAGTTTTATGTCGTAGCAGACAGTTGCCACCAGTTTAACATTGTAGCAGATGCTGCTTATCGTTGTTGCTAGTTTAATGTCATAGCAGACGGTGCTCAATGTCACTAGTTTAAAATCATTATGGACGCTTCTCGATGTTGTTTCCAGTTTAACATCGTAGTAGACGCTGCTTGCTGCCGTTGTGCTTTAGACGTAGTACGGCTTGAGGTACGAGTGATTCACAGGGTTGGCAAACTCGTTGTTGTCCATGTCCTCCAGCTTGAACGCTCCATTCCCAAAGGCTTTAGTAACCATGTAAGGGCCTTCCCAGTTGGCTGAGAATTTGCTCACATGCTTATGGACAGCCTTGAGGATGAGGTCTCCCTTCTGTATTGGCTATCGATGCGTGGCTGCACGGTGATTTTGCTGCTACTTGCTCTGGTAGTGCTCTATGCATCTTAGCATCTACGTGTGTTCCTCCTCTACTGAGTCGAGGTCAATGATCCATGACTCATTATTCTAGGCTTCACTCACGACATCCACGAGGATCATCTGGAGTGATGGTACTTGCAACTCAAGAGGTAACACAGCTTCAGATCTGTAAACAAGACTGTAAGGAGTCTTACTTGTCACGGTTCTGCAAGTCATCTTGTAGGCCCATAGAATGTAGAGGATTTTCTCATGCCACCACCTCTTGTTGTTGCCAAGCATCCACTTCAGCAACTTGATGATGGACTTATTTGTAGCCTCTACTTACTCGTTTTCCTGTGGATAGTACAAGGAGGAGGATGATTGCTTAATGCCTAGGTTGCTATAGAAGGTTCGGGTTTCTGTACTACTAAATTGTGGCCCATTGTCAATTACAATAGTCATAGGAAGCCTAAACCTTGTCACGATGTTATCCAGGATGAAATGGCAGATTTGCTGAGACATTGTTTTCCTCAGGGGAATAGCTTCCACCCATTTAGTAAAATACTCCATGGTGATGATAATGAAGCTATTCCCTACAGAGGACTTAGGCATGATGGTTCCTATGAGGTCTAGTCCCCATCGTTGGAAGGGCCACATGATTTGCATTGGGTGCAGGTCTATAGGTGAGACGTGTATGAGATTTGTGTATCTCTGGCACGTGTCACACGTCTTGACTTTCGATAGGTAGTCACACTCCATGTGGGGCCAATAGTACCCTAGGCATCTGATTTTCATAGCCATAGCCCTTGGTGCTATGTTTCCACCACATAGCCCCTCATGCACTTCATAAACTACCTTCTGCGCCTGCTCCCCACCCATGCATGCCAACAATATCCCATCGTAAGAATGTCGACATAGGATGTCATTTCCCATGAGCGTATATTGCTGGGTGTGCTTTTGGATTGCATCTCTCTGAGCAAATGTCAGTTCACTTGGGGGTTCACCGTGTTTCAGGTAGGCTTTAATGTTAGTGTACCACTTCTGGGTATCTGCAACACCGATAGAGGCCATATGTCCTACCTGAGTGATAGGCACAGTGCATTCAACAATCGAGGTTGGCAGACTTGTAAATGAGTGTGGCGGAATGTTTAATGCAAGGGTAGCTAAGGCATCTTCCACGGTGTTCTTGTTGCATTGCACGTGTTGCACGTCTATGGTTGCAAATTGCTTGAGCATGCTTTTTTCTAGGTCGCGGTAGGGTTGCAGGTGCATAGCTTTGCAGATGTAGACCTCAGTGATTTCATTCACAACTAGTTATGAATCATCGCAAATTATCAAGTGTTGAATGCATAGTGTTTGGGCAGCTGAGAGGCCTCTGAGTAGCCCCTCATATTCTGCTACATTGTTGGTGCAAGGGAACATAAAATGATAGGCAAACAGGTGCACTTCCCTAAAGGGGAACGTAATGACAGTAGCTGCACTAGCTCCTCGCGTGGTTGAAGCACCGTCGAAGTGTAAGGTAGCTTCTAGGTGTGATGGAATGATGTTAATAGTGCCAACATGTTCGTCTGGGAATTTAGGATCTATGGTTGCATCATCGTTGATGGGTGAGGCCGTAAGCTGCGTTGCTATGGCTTGACCCTTAGTCAATGACTGGCTTACATAGTATAGGTTGAACTCCGTGGTTATCGCTTTCCACCGAGCTATCCTACTGCTTTCATACAGGTTGTTAGTAATAGCCCAAAGTATGTTGCTTTTGCAAATGATGTTGATCGCACTGCGAAAGAGGTAGTGCCTCCACTTTTTTAGTGCAAATACTAAGACAAGGCAGTTCCTCTCCACTTCGTTGTATCCTGCCTCATGCGCTATTAGTACATGACTCAGGTAGTACACTGGTATCTCAGATCCATTGTCTCATTTTGACATAGTAGTATCACGATAGATGTGTCGGAGGTGGCAAGGTAGATAAAGAAGGGCTTGTCCCTTTGCAGCAAGTGCATAGTTGGAAGGTACGAGAGCTCTTCTTTCAAGTCATCGAAAGCCTATTGACACTAGGTTGTCCACTCGAAGTCAACCCTTTTCTTTAGAAGATGTTGCATGGGGTGTAACTTGTCAATCAACCTGGCTATGAACCTTCGGATGAACTGTACTCTACCTTGTAAGCCACATAACTCCTTGAGGTTTGTAGGAGGTGCCAGGTTGACAATGGCCTTGACTTTGTCAAGGTTCACCCTTATTCCAGCCTCTGATACCATGAATCCTAGCATGCGTCCAATTTTCACACCAAAGAAACATTTCTTAGGGGTAAGGCGTAAATCGTACATTTGATAGCACTTGAGGACTACCCTAGATCTCATGGATGATCAGTTTCCTCTTTGGACTTGACTGCTATATCGTCCACGTAGTCATTTAGTGTTTCTAGGATGTAGTCACTAAATATGTAAGTCATGGCTCGCTGGTAGGTTGCTCTAGCATTCTTAAGCCCAAAAGGCATCATGGTGTAACAGAATGTACCCCATGGGGTCCTGAAGGTCATTGCTAGCTAATGGTCCGAGTTGATGCAAATTTGGTTGTAGCCGAAAAAGCCATCCATGAAGGATAATAGAGCATGACCAGCCATAGTGTCGATGAGTTGATCAACACTTGGAAGTGGAAATTCATCCTTGATCGTTACTTTGTTTAGATCCTGGAAGTCTATGCAGATTCGTATTCCTCTCGTTTTCTTAGAAACCATGACAATGTTAGACACCCACTCCGAATAATCAACTATGTGGATAAAACCAGCTTGGTATAGCTTGGTGATTTCATCCCTCACGACTAGCACAATTTCTGGTTTGACTTTATGAGCCTTCTGCTTGACTGCCTTCACGTGCGGGTCTAGGATGATGTTGTGCTGTATTAGCCGTGGGTCTGAACCCAACATGTCACTGTATGACCATGCAAATAATTTGATGTTCTATTGTATAATTTTGGCTACATTCTCATGGTTTTGTGCATCTAGGAGGGAGCTAAGCTCTAACATTTTTACTTCCCCCTGGATGTGGTCACAAGTGTCTCGACGAGAGGGTCCTCAGTCAGATCCCTGACCTCTAAATCTAGGGTTCCAACTAGATGCTCGGGCCAATCTGGGGATGCTTCTAGAGATGCTATGGTGCTAGCTTTGGTTGACCCCCAGTCGATTAGGTCTGGGTTCAGTTGTCTCATGAGCTTGCCATGTGGACCTTTTATGGCTAAAGGTGTGGAGAGATTGTGAAGGATTTCCATTTTCTGCTTGACTTGTCAAAATGCGATGAAAGCCTCGTTAAGAGGCACCTGTTGGTAGCAATCGTGTGTAACAAAAAATTGCAAAGTAATGACGAGATGTAATCAGCAAAATATGATGTAAAGATCAAAATTTTTGTGCCATTTTAAATTCATGGTAGACCGTTATGGAATGGAGATGCAGAGCTACTAAAACAGGAAATGCCAAGTTGTAGATGTGAAAATGCGAAACTGCTAAGAAATGCAAAATAGCTGATGTGAAATCATGAAACTGCGAACATGTAGCAGATCGAAAAATGCTAGTTTAAGATCTTTTCATACCACAAAAGTTACAACTATGCTGGGGTTTGCTAGTTTAAGGTCTTTTGGACCGATAAAAGCGTAACTATGCTACAATTGCTAGTTTAAGGTCTTTTTGGACCGGTAACAAAAAATATTTTTTTATTTTTTCATTTCTTGGAAAAGTAAGCAATTATCTTGAAACGTGTCAAGGTTTTAAATGTTAATAGTGCCTCGATGTTGTGGCGAGCATGCTACGTTGTACGGTGCACTCCGCATTAAACAAAGAGAGAGAGCGACAAGTTTCCCTTTTTTTACCATTACAGCCATAAATAAGGGTTAGACCCTTGTAAGCTTGTTATTCTCACCGTAAGAGCGCGGAGCCCATATTCAGAGCATAAGGCAATTTTAGAGCAATTGTGCTTACAATAAATAAGATGATTTTCTGCGTAGCAGTGAGGAAGAAATTGTAAGTAGGACGATGGCTCCAAAGAAGGAACGCACGAATTTGGCGCTTGTAATGGTCGAGGAGACGAAGCAAACCCTAGGGCGTGTGACACAAGCACGTGTTGCAGTGCGGAGGGACACACTATTGGTCTGGAAGGCATCCTATGCTTCCTCTATTTCTTTACAATTTTGTTATCACTTCTTACTTCTGTGTTCTATTTTCATTTTGTATCCTAGTCTTAGCCATTTGTGCTTTCTGTTATCGCGTTGTTTTGGCCTTTGCATCGCTGTTATTGTTGTTTTGGCCACAGAAGATGCATAAACATTACGCCATCATTACATGCAAGGCCGCTTAAACTGCCACTGCCATGGTTGTCATAAACGTGGGGGTTTGGGCAGTTTAAGTTACTTGATCTTCGAACGGCGTGACGTAGAACCTTTGGGAAGGTCGGGCCATGCGTGATGTGAGAATATGACATGTGCTCTATCAGGGCATATTGTTGATCACCCTGTTAGGGTTAATTACTTTGTTGCTATGCTAGGCTATTTTTTTGCTACACTACTGCTTTTATGTTCTTGCTATGCTATGCACGGAAAGAGGGTTATGCTATGCTCTGTGTATGAACTGCTAGGTATTGCCATGTTGTGTGTGCATTGCACTTAGACATGATGCTGGTTGCATTGTGTAGGATGGGTCTAAGGCCAATCCTAATTGTTTTAGAGATTAGAGGGGTCATATGCCATGTAAGCAAACCTGTGGCCAATGCTCCTCCTCCCCAGATACGTATGGGAGAGCAGGGGGTCTGGTTTAGGAGAGGGAAATAGGACTTCTTGCAGTTCCTTGACCATTTCAGTTGAAACACCCCAAAAAATTTGAACTCATTCTTGCTTCACCAGGCCTTGCAATTCACAAACACCACGACAGTTCTTCAGGAGGAGAACGCTCTGAGTTCAGGCTGACCAATTCGAAAAATTTTCTACTTTGAGCATGAACAAGCTCCACGAGTCACCCTCCCTATCCACCCAAGTAGCTTGCCCAATCGACAGCCTGCTCAGAAATAGTGCATAGAGTTGGCAGCAGCATTCTGGATGCACGAAACAGTTTGGCAAGTTTTCTAAGTCACGAAGTCTGCTACGCTATGCTACACCCCACTATGTAGCGTAGCAAGCTTCATAAAACACTTGTAGAGTGAAGGGCCATGTTACGCTATGCTACATAATGTACCGTAGCATAGCAGTAGCTATACCACTAGTTCCCTCACTCAACCTTAAGTCCTTCAACAATGTCCCTTTTTTTCAGGAAGCAGCGGACCATGTCTACTGCTATGCTACGTTGAGCTACAAGGTGTAGCGAGGTGTAGCAATCCTGCAAAGAGATAGAAGGTAGCTCAANAACCGTTGGCACACGTCTCCAAACACTAACGGTGCAATTATGGCATGGCAAGCACACAGTTATAGCATGGAAGGCTCACATTACAATGGTCATGCATGGCCCATGTAGCACTAGCAATTCAACATAGGCCTAAGGCACGTAGCATCCAAACTACCCCTTTTGCATGCCCTTGGTCCTATAAATACCCTAGCAAGCAGCATTCAAACGGTTCAGAATTTTTTTGAGCTAGTAGTATTGAGTCTGCTCGATCTAAACTTTTTTCCAATGAGTAGCATTCAAAAGAGGGAACTTTTCCAAGAGGCAGCACTAAAAAGCTCGAAGATCTTTCAGATTCTTCAACTTTTCCTCTGGCACTCAAGTTCTCTTCCTGGAACGTTGTAACATCAAGCATTGTAAGCTTTTTATTTGACACTGCAAATAGTTAGAATTTTCAGCTGGCATTTTATTCCACCTCCAATTCTACCACCTTGGTAGAATCCTCATATTGTCAACACCTAAGTCCATGCCCAAGCACACAACCTGTTTCACTCTACACGTCTTGGTTACTCTCGGGATCTCTGCACTCCGCCATGTTGTGCAACCGACTGTATCCACCCTGACAGAGCAAACTTGTAGCTTTGGAGTGGTGCATTTTTCTAACTCTATTTCACTTTATTTCTTGCTTATTGTCATGTTTTACACTATTTTTTCTGCTTTATTTACTTTCAAGCATTATTTCGTATTTTTGTTCATGTTTCAAAAATATATGTTGCAAAAGGCTATATAGATGTTGATTAAGTCCTTGTCTAATCGACCAAATCGTTTAGGGTGCACTGTATCCACACACACCTAGCACGGCCCTCCCACAAGTACGAGGTCAAAACTTTCATGCCTGCAGACCCCTCAATGTTTTCCAATCGCCAACTTTTTCAGTCGCTATAGTTTTCTAGCGCTAGGAGGGTCTTTTAATGCCTTTTTCATGTGTCACGGTAGTTCTTTGAGCCTTCTGCACCCTGATACACATAAGCCTAAACGTGACACACTGTTGTCATTGTTTGTGCTTTGTGTGGTGTAGATCGGTCACCTTGACGGTTCCTCGAGAGCCCTACAGAACACAAGACCTCTGATCACCAGCTAACTAGCTCATCTTACGGTGGTCTTGCATCCATTCTGTACCCAATCTCATGTGGTACAGAGCAGTTGCCTCGATGGTCCCTCAGGGATCCTGTGAGATGCCTAGCCTTCTTGACCTCTAGTTAGCTTGCCCATCTTACAGTTGTCTTGCATGAATTTTGTACCCCCATCTCGCATGGTACATAACGGTTGCTTTGACGATTCCTTGGGGATCCTACGAGACGCAAAGCCTTCTTGACCACTAGTTAGCTTGCCCATCTTACAGTTGTCTTGCATGCTTTCTGTACCCCACCTCGTGTGGTACAGATTGGTCGCTTCGACGGTTCCTTGGGGATCCTGCGAGACTCAAAGCCTTCTTGATCGCTAGTTAGCTTACTCATATTACAGTAGTCTTGTAAGCCTTATACACCCCGATACACATTAGCGTAGACTTGACACCCTTCTGTGGTTGTTTACGCATCATGCAGTGTAGATCGGTCACCTCAACGGTTCCTCGGGAACCCTACAAGACATAAAGCCTCTGACTGCTAGTTGGCTTGCCTTCCTTTTTCACGGTAGTCTTGCATGCGTTTTGTACCACATCTCGTGTGGTACAGGTCAGTTGCTTCGACGGTTTCTTTGGAACCCTGTGAGACATAAAGCCTTCTTGATTGCCTATTAACTAAACTTGTCTTACGGTAGTCTTACACGAGCTCTGTACCTCATTGCGCACTAGCATAAATGTGACACCCTTTTGTGGTTGTTTACACTTTGTGTGGTACAGATCGGTTGCCTCGACAGTTCCTCTAGAATCTGGCAAGACGTAAAGCCTCCTTTTGTTTCTTTTTAGTCTCTTTGTTCTTGTTACACTTCTTGCATTTTTTTTTACATAACTACATGCTTAGCAATGGCTTCCACAACTACCACTGTTGACACCTTCAATGTGGAGGTGCCCTTCATGGTTCAAGTCACCACTGGTGCCGAGCAACTGCTAAACCTAATGCTGGAAACATGTCGATTCCTCAGGATCCAAAATCAAGGACCTAAGGGCTTGGCCTAGCAACATGAGCGTTACAAGTTCCTTTGTGCAAAGGTTCAAGCAAGCCTACCTTTGGATGTACACGAGCTCGAAAGCAAATGCAACTTTGAGTTTGCATACTACAACGGGAAGGAGTTTGTTCCCACTCTCGGTATTTCCATACCTTTGACATAGACAAACCAAAGGCTGCTGGACCAGCTAGTCCAGCTGGCTAGGCTTAGGGAGCAATAGGATATAGCATCCAACTAGGACAATTCCTTTCAAGACGGACAAGAGGAACTCGATTCCCAATCTGACGAGGGAGGTCAAGCCAACCCCATTCTTGTCCCTCCTACCCAGTCCTTCTGGGCCAACCCATTGTCTGTTACCACTCCCTTTTCCATCATGCCTACACTTCCGTAGCCTACAACTGCAACTACAATGGGTAGCCATGCCACATTCTCAGTGTATCATCACCCTTATTCCCCTATTGCATTTGTAGTGACTGTGCCTCCATAAACTATTCATTAGCACATTCCTGTAGCACATAACATGCCAATCATAGCTACGCTGCCACATGTCCATGTTGTACCTGTTTTGTAATCTCACATAACTTCCATGTTAATTACTACGTTAGCATCTATTCCACCCACTTTGGCTTCTTCGCCTATTCTACAATCATCGCAGATGTCTCACTATGTTTGCCCTCAGACCTACCAGACCCTACAAATGGTACATCCTAACACAGGGCCATGGTCTATTCTGCTGGTGACTCAAGTAGTCTATCCAGCGGCTCAACCCATGGTTGCTACTCTAATAGCACCACCTACCAGGTGGTGGATAGCACAAGTAACACCTTTAGTAGGGGCAGTCCCAATGGTGCCACCGATGGGTCAAGTCGCTACCCCCATCACGCCACAGGTAGGGGCTGCTTCAGCAGTTCCCCAACCACCCACAACATCGCAGGGTCTGGATCAAGTGTTTTAGCTTATCCAAACCCTCACTAAGGAAATAAAAAGCCTCAAAGCTGTTGGGTCCAACACAGTACAAGTCATGGACTTTTACTAGGACGACCCCGTCAGCCTTGCAATCCCTACTTTGACGTTACCCCCAGGGATGTCTCTCTTGTACTTCACGAAGTACGATGGAGAGGGAGATCCCAACACGCATCTTGTTACCTTCAGGTCTAAATCTTTACTATTGCAACAATGGCCACACACGATCATTCGCATCTTTAGCATATCCCTAGCCAGGAAAGCCCTAGATTGGTACCACGCGTTGCCATGCTCATCCATTTCAACCTTGGAAGAGCTCTTGATCTAGTTCATGACACACTTCAAGTACAACTTGAAGCCAAAAACCACGTTGGATCAATTAATGAGCATGAAGCAAGACCCGCTAGAACCAATCCAAAAGTTCATTCAACATTGGAGCGCAACCCTTAACGAAATCTGTGAACCCATCGCAAAGGCCCACTTGCTAGTCATCTTTAAGGGTGTAGTGAATGACTTCATCAAGTCCAAACTGTACTACCTCACTCCTCGCTCTTGAAACACCGTGAAAATTTTAAGGCCTCAACAGTTCAGCAAAATCTTGCGACTCAGGCAAGGATTTGTGACAAGTCACGGCTCAGCAAGTTCCCTTTCCATCTAAGGGTCTATTGTGCCATGCTACGTAGCATAGCATAATAAACTCCAGAGGACAGAACAAGACAAGGGACGCATGATAACAAGCCTTCAACTTTGCAAGTTTTCTATGTTTCAAAAATCTTAACTTTTGGCACATTACGCAACATAGCGTAGCGTAGCATAACATAGTGTAATGCCAGAAGACCGTCCATCACAACAATAGAGATGGCAAGATTCAAGACCTTGGTGGTCCAGCAAAATCTCAAGGCTTAAGCAATGATCTGCAGCGTGCCACACATTTCAACAAGTTTTCTTTTTCAGTTAAGGGGTCTATTACACTACATTACACAGTGTAGCGTAATAAACCCTAGAAGGACTAAACAGAAACAAAGGAAGCATGGCGACAACACTTCAATTTTTTGTAGGTCTGCTATTTTATGCTGAATTACGCTATGCAGCATAATCTAGCATGATGCAGCATAATACAAGCAATGACAGAGCTAGCACAATTCAGGCATTAGCAGTTCATACGTCACAATACACTCTCTAGTGTATTGTAGCGTAACCAAAGAATAGTTTGTTGCCAAAGCTCCAGCAAAAGTGGTTTACGATGCATTACGCTTCAGAGCGTAATGCAGCGTGGCGCTGCAAGCTTCAAACACAAACACACCAAGTCAATGGCATCTTGTAGGTTTAGGACACGTTTCATCTAAACCACGTTTTTCTCTTGGCCCTAACATTATAAATATTCCAGTTGACAAAGATCAAAGGGTTGGCAAAACATTTCTCTAGATTGACAAATTTTCTCCATGAGAAATTTTCTTTCATTGGCAATAGTTGACAACTTTTGGCAAAGATTAATAAGAGAGCAAAAGAGGATCAGCGATTGTAAGAACATCAAAGGTGATTGGCAAGAATCCTTGATTAGAAATAGCTAGTTAATGGATATTCTACTTTAGGTCTGACTTCCTTGCACCTAGATTGGCTAGAACAAGGTAGATCGACCTTTGCTTGTTTTATCTTTAAATAGATTTCTCATTATTGGCACGTGCTTCGTCTAAATAGAAGTCCACCTGTAATCATTGTATCCAACATATTTTTTTCATAAGTTAAATCCTAGATCTTGGGATTGCACACTCTCTAAATCTGATCTCCTATGTCCTATCTATATGGATTTTGCAATCGCTTTAAATCATTTACATCATTTTCAATTACCTTCAAGATTAACGATATTATATCTCCTCATAAAAATCATCATTTTTTCATCCAATTTTTACTGATAAAGTAAGTCCATGTCTAATCGACAAGACTGTTCAGGACACCTCGGATTCATCTTTCCCAGCATGGCCTCCCACGGATCTGGGGTTAGAACTGTGTACATGGACTTCTGCTCAGTATTTCCAACGATCAAGGTTTTCCGTCATTACAGTTTTCTGGTGCTAGAAGGAGGGCTTGAACCTCTGATCCACACTTTACGGGTAGTCTTGTAAGTTGTCTATACCCATTGTCGGTCAACGTAAATGTAATACCTCCATGATTGTTTATGAGATTGTGTGGTGCAGATCGGTCGCTTCGACGATTCCTTTGGAATCCTACAAGATAGAAAGCCCTAATTATTTCCTTAGTTTGCCTTTGCCCTTGTGATCTTTATCCTTATTGTCATTACTCCTGAACCATGTAGAGAATGGCTACATCAAGCACCACTGTTGACACTACCAACCTCAAGAATCCTTGGACCATGCAAGCTACGCCTCCTATGGTCAAGCCACCAACTAGTCCGGTGAGACCATGCCGCTCCCTCAGGCTTCAAAACAAAGAGCCTGAGGGACATGCTCAGCACAGGGAACACTACAATTTTCTNGACAGAACAATGAGAGGAGTTATTCTATGATGAAACGCTTCATGATGGGCAAGACAATCTAGACTCCCACTCTGAGGGAGGCAGCCATGCTGATTTTGCCATGGCCCCTCCCTCCACAACATCCTGCGTAAATCCGTTGTTCATGGTTACCATGCCCTTGACACTATCTAATACTAATCGAGTCCCGTACTTGCCCCACCTACATTTTCTCTCTCTGACTATCCTTCCGGGCGACGACCCATCACAAATCATTCCTCAGCAGGTGCAATTACCTAATCCATCTCATCATGCACTTGCACCCATGTCACTGCATGTACATGCGATACTTACTTCAAAATTACATACAACACCCACCTTCATCCCGACTCACACGACAGGGCCCGCCACTACAGCATGGTGGATTCCAAACATGCCTCTTGTTGTGCATCCTACGCAGATGTCCCATCTCTTCCTTCATTAAAGCCAGGTCCCGCGAGCGCTAAACCTCGTTACAGGATCGTTGTCTGTGCCCCCGGCCACACAAATAGTGTATCTAATGGCACAACTGATGGTGCCCATCCTTATTCCGCCACCTAATGTCGCTCCTCCTGTCATTCCATAATGACCTCTTCGTCCATAGGTCTAGATCAAGCCTTCCAACTTATCCAAACCCTTATAGAGGAAGTTAAATGCCTCAAGGCTGCTAGTTCTAATGTAGTACAAGTCATGGATTTTTATCATGACTATCCTATTTGTTCGGTAGTGCCTATTTTATTGTTACAACTTGGGATGCCACTTCCCCATTTTACGAAATAAAATGGGGAAGGTAATCCCAATGCCCATTTAGTTACTTTCAGGTCAGAGTCGTTGCTATTACAACAATGGCCACATACTATCATCCGTGTCTTTGCTATGTCCCTAACGGGTAAAGCTCTAGACTGGTATCGAGCACTCCCACATGCTTCCATTTCAACTTTGGAGGAGCTGTTACCTCAGTTTGTGACTCGTTTCAAGTACAACCTGAAGCCAGAAGTCACGCTGGACTAGCTCATGGGAGTTAAGCAAGACCCGCTTGAGTCAGTTCAAAATTTTATACAGCTGTGGAGCACCACCTTGAATGAAATCCTCGAACCCATCGCGGAGGCCCATCTATTGGAAATATTCAAGCAGGTAGTTAATGACTTTATCAAGTCTAAGCTATACTACCTCACTCCTTGCTCCCTCATCCAAGCCTTTTCTCAGACTAAGAGCATCCAAGACATGGCAGAGGCTAACAAAGATCTAGCGTATGTGGTCTACAAAAATGCCCACAGTAAGGGTAAGGACAAAAGCAAAGCTACAACAACGACAGTAGAAGCGGTTGCTGAGGAGAACAAGAAGAAAAATAACAACAAGAAAACATCTATGGAGCTTGCTAAGCCTACAACTAGCTCAAACAGCACCAATCAAGAAACTCCTTCTGCCCCTGAAGCACCTCCACAACCAAGGCCTAAATTTGAGCGTAAGGATCGCTCAAATTACGTGACTCTACTTGTAAAGCCTTCAGAACTTCTGAAGTAATTATTGGGAACTGGCCACATCCGACACAAGACAGTGTTCGAGGAAGCTCTGAAACACCACAGGCGCCATTGTGAGCTGTTCAAGAACCCCTCCTTGGCCCAACCTAACGAAACGCCAGTCCCCAAGAACTTTAGGCTAGACCGATTTTGCGACTACCATCAATTGTGCAGTCATGACACAGATTACTGCTGGGCGTTGAAAGATGACATTCAACATATAATCGATCAAGGTGACCTAATCTTAGACAGAAGTAACCCGGTTCGTCCGAAAAATCAACCCATGCATGTGTACCAAGACCTGTTAAATGTGAATAACGCAGGGTATACTATCAACATAGTGGGTATAGAGAGTGATGACCAGGCATAGCCAAAGCAACCCTTTGTGTTGCGAGTGCCTCCTCGCCTGCCTCAGACAACAAACCCACCAACATCGACAAGTATGGCTCAGCAACAACCTTTCATCCTCCGAGCCCCATCTCCTACCCTTGTTTCGCACCCCATTATCGGTAAAGCTGCAGCCTAGTCTACACCCACACCTAGGGCACCCTTCGTCATCAAGATGCCAAAGTTGTCAGTTGCTCCTTCTACGTAGGAGCAAATCTCTAAGTTAATGCCCCAATCACAACTTAATAGGAAAAGAGAGGGGCGTATGATGGGTAACACAACCAAGAACCGATTTACGTTGGGGCTCCCCAAGCCTACACCTCTTGCCTCAATGCCCTTGGCCCCATCTTCTTCTAAAAATGGTGACATTACACAAACTTGTCCACCTTCTTCCTACCCAAGAAAGTACAACCCTTAACTAGAAGTCATTCCACCCCAGGAAATCCATCTCCAAGGATGAATGGAAGAAGAGAAGGGTAACAAACAACCAGATCGTGGGCATGATCTCCTTAATGTTTTTACGCAAGTCAAGCAGGCTCTCAAACAGAAAAATACAACATTGAGCCTGTACGACTTGTTAATGACATCCCAAAAGCATCTCAAAGCCATGGTTCACATGCTAACATCCATACCAGTGGATGAAAACTTGTCAGCAGATGAAGAAACAATCCATTTAGTCATGCTCCCTCACACTGCTGAAAAACTACAATCTCCCCAATTGACATTTCATGACAAGTCCATTAAGGATGATCCAGAAAAGGGTCAGGTGACAATAGTACCCATGTTCATCACTATCCAGGTTGTCTAGTACAGAATCTGGAGAGTACACGTGGATGATGGGGCCGTTGCCAATGTCATCCCATTCCTTATAGTGGACAAAGTGGGTTTGCTCGACCAGATCAATCCCACAATAACAACATGTCTGAAATCATTTAACGGGGCAAGAGTGCAAGTTCAGGGAATGGTGCACATCAATTTTGTAGCAGGGGATCAATTCCCCACAAACGTAATGTTCATCATCGTCGAGGAAATTCCTGGCTTCAATCTAATCTTAGGGAGGTCTTGGTTAGCTTAATTAAGGGCAATTTCATCATCCATTCATCAAGAAATCCACTTGCCCTATGCAGGAGGGGAAGTGATGATCCATAGTGATAAGATGACCACTCAAGTGGTTAACAATGTAGAAATGGAACAAGGGTCGGAGGTCGAGGTCATCGAAGACCAAACCCTTATCCCAACAGTTGAACAGGCCGACACAGTGGCCGATGAAAGCTTGACTTGGGCTGAACTACCCTTCCAGGGAGAAAATGGTAGCTTAGAGGAATGCTATAATAAGCCTTCTCACCTATACATGTCACCAAACCTAAAAACAATCAAGAAATGATTACAAAGCTAGAAAATGAACATGTTAGCATAACATGTTGTATCAATCCACATTACTTACTATTACGCAGTTTACACCCTTCCTTGTGTCGCATTATCCTTTTACGCTTAAGATTTATGATGGCCTAAAATGGCCTTAAGCTAGTGACGGTCCACCATGGCCTAAAACTGGCAAATGTAATTTATCCTTTTACGCTTAAGATTACGATGGCCCGAAATGGCCTTAAACTAGTGACGACCCACCATGGCCTAAAACTGGCAAATGTAATTTATCCTTTTACACTTAAGATTTACGATGGCCCAAAATGGCTTTCAACTAGTGACGGCCCACCATGGCCTAAAATTGGCAAATGTAATTTATTCTTTTACGCTTAAGATGATGATGGCCTGAAATGACCTTAAACTAGTGAGGGCCCACAATGGCCTTAAACTATTTACTGCCTGCTACATGTTCCGCTTCATGAAAGATAAAATCTTTACTCCAGCCTACATAGGCCAAAAAAAATTATCTTTTACCTCATTTCAATATAACAAAATGTTGACCAATATGACCACGTTACGTGTTGCCCTTACTAACACTTCCACCTATGTCATCCAACTCCACCTCTACTTCAAGAAAATCATCCTCGTAAGGACCTTCTCCTTATGGGGTCTCTTCGTGAGGGCGGTCCTCTCTGCAAGGCTCTTCTTCACGGGATTTCTCACCGTGAGGACCATCATCTTCATTACACTCCTCCTCATGAAGATCCTCTTCACGAGGACCATCACCTTCATTATGCTCCTCATGAAAATCCTCTTCATGAGGATCATTATCTTCATTATGCTCACTTTCATGAGGATCCTCCTCATTCTGATCCTACGATTTGACATGACGCACACGTTAGCATTGCCATCTATACCGTTCGAAATTGTCGGTCTCTAATTGGAAGGAAATAGAAACCGGGAGATCTCTGGACACACACAGAAGACCCTACCTTCGCTTGAGGCAAGCTGGAATTAACGAAGGCAGAGTACCTTGAGTGGTCCGCACGCAGATCAGGCAAGGATTTCCCTGAACATACACCGAAGTGCTATACGCTGGGTTATATGTAAACGGCGTACCAGATGTAAAACAAAATGTAAACAGCGTAACTGGTGTAAACAGAGCGTAAATGTACGAGGGCGTAAATAGTAAACATGCAACAATTAATGACAAACTGTAACAGATTTTAGAAAGAAAATGTAGCAATATTATTTCCAAATGAGAGTTACAATGCACCGGTCTAACGTAGTTATGGCTTTGACACAAGGCGGATGAATAGCCCCGGTGGATTCAAGGATGACTGTGTGCTGGTTCGAACTACAGGTACAGCGTAGAGGCTGTATGCTCAGCGTGCAGGGGAAGGTACAGCGTACAGGGTTTCTGCTCTAGTTCTTAGCATCTCTATTTTTCTCTCTCTAGTTTGCTCAAGATTGCCCATCCCGATCTAATGAAAAATTGGGATTTTTATACAGGTTTAGACTTTAGACTTGGGTTGGGTGACACATGGTGAAACACCATAAAAAACTTTGGATTTAGCATCTGTCTAACAAGAAGCGGGTCCCCATGACCCACAGATGACTCTGGCTGCATTTGAAGCTATACAGGGCAATCTTGAGAATTGAACACCGGGTTTTCACTAACTGCTGTGCCAGCGTCTACGCCCGGCGTCTACGCCCAGCATCTACGCCCGGCCCAGCGTCTACGCCTAGTGTCTACGCCCAGCGTCTACGCCCAACGTGTACACCCGGCTCCGGCATACAGGCCCGGGTACGGCAGCTCCACGCACTCGACGACAGGGTCTCCAATGGCAACATGAAGATTACACCGAAGAGCAAGGATTGAAGCAAGTGGACATCCTTCAGCGTATACGCCTGGCGTATACGCCCAAAATTCATCAGCGTATACGCTGGGCATATACGCCAGCATCTATCCGTCTACGCCCAGCGTATACACCCAGCGTATACCGTGTTTCTAAGTTGTAACGCCCGGTCTATACGCCATGTGTCTCCCTGTCTGATTTTCCCAGTAACCCTACCCCTATAAATCGCCCAGTTTTTCACATCCCCAGGGGCCGCAAAAAATTTACCAGAGCAGACCCAGAGCGATTACGCTGCAGAAACCCCCTTACGCTTACGCTTACGCCGGAAGTCCTGTACGCTGAGCACAGTCCGCGCTCCGCCTACCGTGTCAGCCGGCCACATCCCTCCGTCCACCGGGGCTTTACGTCCGCCTTGTGTCCCTACACAACTGCGTTAGACCGGTGCACAACATTTTAACTCTATAATCTACTATTCACACTTACTGCAAGTTCTTTTACAGTTTTACGTTAATTTGGCCCACGCTCCGTTTACGCCTGCTTAACGTTTACGCTCCGTCAGCGTCCATGTACGCCCACTGTTTACGCTGTTTGCATCTGTTCATGCCCTTTGTACTTGTTTACGCTGTTTACGCCCGTATACGCTTACGCTGGGCCTACCTCTGTTTACGCTGTTCACGTTCGAAGTTTTTCACGCTCCTCTACGCTTACGCTGTCTATGCCTGTGTCGTCATTTACGCCCTGTTTTACACCATAACCCAGCGTATAACACTCCGGTGGCGCTCGGGAAAGTCCTTGTTTGATCCGCGTGCGAACCATTCAAGGCACTCTGCCTTCGTCCACTCCAGCTCGCCCTCAAGCAGAGGTAGGGTCCACTATGCTCGTCCGCTAATCTTTCGGTGCCCGTAACGTTCCAGCCTCGCACCGACGATTTCGGTCGGCACAGTTTTTGGTGCTAGAAGGAGGGCCCTTCACGTCTACGCTCATCAGCGTCTTCGCTGCCCTGTTCAAATCTGACTCGGTGTTTACGCTATCGATCATTCAGCGTCTGCACACAAACCCTAGCGTATACGCTACACGCTTACGCCAGCGTTTACGCTGCACACAAACCCTAGCGTATACGCTACACGCTTGCGCCAGCGTTTACGCTGCACAGAAACCCTAGCGTATACGCTACACGCTTACGCCAGCGTTTACGCTGCACAAAAACCCTAGCGTATACGCTATACGCTTACGCCAACGTTTACACCGGATACTTAGCCTGTCGATTCGTCTACGCCATCGCATACACCATTATCCACATCGATTTTGCACACTCAAATCGTCTATAATCATGAATCCCATCAACATCACCGCTGCCACTACACAGAATGATAACATCTCAAACGCAATGGCTGCCCAGCAATCCACCACACAACATATGGGAGGGTAATCCACAATGGGGCCCCGTCGGTCGTTGAGGTTGCAAGGGAGAGACCCCGCCGCTAACATCATAAGCCAAGACGAGTATAACTTCATTTGCATTAAGATGCAGGCTGGCCTGGCAGTAGATCGGGCTGAGATGGAAGTAAAAAGGTAGTTTAAGATCTTTTACAGAGGGGGGTATGAATTCATCCCTTCCCCGTACGATGTAATCCCCATTACGGAGCAATTCTCGGAGCTCTTTACGCAGCTCCTTCTGCACGAGAGCCAATCGCTAGACCAAGTTACGGTAGAACCACAACGGGATGAAGAGGATGAGTTCGCTGCGCAATCTAAGCATGAAGACTCCTATCATACTCTTAGTCCACATAACCACATGAACTCCATCTTTAACCCAGACGCAGGGGAAACCATACCCCTCCAACCCCTTAACTCCGCCCAAGCACCATCACAAGAGATATCCATGTTAGCCCAGGTCCCTTCCTAGGGCAACCCTTTTACAGCTACGGGTCCATCCTCACAAGCACCACCCCCTCACAGTAACGCGGGGGTGACGTTCCAATCCCAAGAGGTAAGAATGCCGCACATTATACCCATGTCCACATCTACCCACTACATCCCGCATGTCCAAACGCAAACATCCCCTTTCACTGCCGTAACCCAACAAGGGGCCTCTTCATACAACATGATCGAACAATGGCCGATGACGGGCACAACATCGCACCAGATTTCCCACCACTACGTACCACCCCACACGCTGCCACCAGCTCATGTGCCTCAGGCACAGCCACAACCACAGCAGCAACAGCATCCTCTCTATAACGTATTACCCCTAATGCCATCTACCATACACTTCCCGCAAACGCAACCACCAACAACGCAACTCTCAGCCTTCCAGTCCACCATTCAACAATCTAACCCATACAGCATGTTCCAAGCCCAAACCACCTTGCTCCCAAATGCTCAGGATTGGGCAGATGCCAAAAGAATGATGCAGGAATTGACGGATGAGATAAAATGCCTCAAAACCGTCACCGATGGGGAGGTGAAAGTGGTAGATTCTTACAATGACGACCCTATCAGCTCCTCTGTCCCACCTTTAGCCCTACCCAAAGGTATTCCCCTGCCAACATTAACCAAATATAACGGCGAGACAGATCCTAATGCCCATCTCATAACATTCCGGTTGGAATGTGCACTGCTCCAGGCTTGGCCCCACGCTGTCCTCCGGGTGTTCCCCATGTCCCTTACAGGAAGGGCACTCGATTGGTACCGTGCCTTGCCCAGGAACTCCATCCGCGCTTTGGATGACCTTATACGCCAGTTTGTGACCCGGTTCAAGTATAACTTGAAACCCGAGCCAACGCTGGATAGCCTCATGCAGATTAAGCAGGGGCCTCTCGAACCGGTCCAAAAATTTATTCAAAGATGGAGCGCAGCCCTGAACGAGCTTCATGAACCGATCTCCCCATTTTACCTACTCATGATCCTAAAAGCAGCCGTCAACGATTTCTTTAAATCTAAACTGTATTACCTCAATGTGTAAGATCTCAATCAGGCGTTCGAGCAAATTAAGAATATAGAAGAAGCTGCCCAAAACAGTCACGATCCAGCCTACACAGCCTTTAAGAATCAACATACTAAGAAAGACAAAGAAAAGGCTAAACCCACTATAGCAGCCGTAGTAGGGACGCAACAACAAAAACCACCGATGCCACCTACTAACTACTATCACCCCCCGCCCAAAACCACCACACAGGAATCATCATCGCAACAGAATCTGACGAACCGTACACGGAATTTTGAGAGGAAAGAGCCCTCTCAATACACGCCTCTGCCAATGAAGCCTTCCCAACTCTTCGATCAACTCTTAAAGGCTGGGTTGATGAGCCACAAACAATTATCCCCTGTGGCCATACAAAGACACGACTGATTTTGTCAACTCGTACAGAATCCGAGCCTAGCAACGCCAAATGATCCACCCGTGCCCAAAGGATTCCGGATGGATCGCTTTTGCGACTATCATCAAAGACCGGGGCATGGAATAGATTACT
>MNCI01014376.1:147572-227667 GCA_015680685.1 Gnetum montanum
ACGCTCGGCGTATACGCCTGGCGTGCGAAAAAATAGTTACGCCAAGCGTATATGCCTGGCGTGCGAAAAAATAGTTACGCCAGGCGTATACGCTCGGCGTATGAAAAACAGTTACACTCGGCGTATACGCCCGGCGTACGAAAAACAGTTACGCCCGGCGTACGAAAAATAGTTACACCAGGCGTATACGCCCGGCGTACGAAAACGGTTGCTCGAACCCTAAAGCCCTATGCCGAAAAACAACGCACGCGGCGTCTACGCCGACATTACTCCCAAACCCTTCACGCTCAGCATATACGCCAAAACCCTACGCTAACTGTACGCTGCAAAAACAGAAATAAAAACAGGGTTGAAAGCCTACCTGCTAGAAGATCCGGGCCACGCGGGGACGCTCGGGCGGGGTAGACACTGCAGCATCGCCTGGCTCTCCTCTGCGAACGTCAGTTCAGGTCCTTTTTTCCCTCGGCGCTCTAGTTCTCTGCCTCTGCCCATCTCGGCGTGTACGCTGGGGTTCTTCCCAGCGTGTACGCTAGGGTTTCTTCTCGGCGTCTACGCTAGGGTTTCTTCTCGGCGTATACGCTGGGGTTTTCGCTTGGCGTCTACGCTGGGGTTTTCGCTCGGCGTCTACGTTGGGGTTTTCACTCGGCGTCTACGCTGGGGTTACGCTCTTGGTTTACGCTCACGCTCCAAAAGTCAAATGAAAAAATGACGCCCCCGCTTCCTTTTTATAGCGCATTGATGCTAACGCTAACGCTGACGCCGCCGCCGCTGCCTCCGCGTTTCCCTTTTTCTTGCTTTTTGTCTCGTTTTTCGTGCTTTTTCGAATTTGCTTTGAATTTTTCAAAAAAGATATAAAATTTATACACATAAACGACATAAACAACAAATTTCGGCATTAAACTGCCGTTCATTGCCCGGTAAGGCATTAAACTGCCGTTCGTCTATCACGTTAAATCATTTTCATATCTGCATGCTAAAGATTGCCAAAAGACCTAAAACGACCTCTGCTATCTTACCAGGCTCTCCATTTATTGACAGGAATTTGCCTAATGGATTGCAAGCGCTTGACCGAGCCGTTGGTCATTAATGGACCATATGGCGCAATTGAAAGGAGTATCGATGCGAATCTCGTTTATACGAGCTCATCAGCAAATGACTTTACGATAGCTTCAACACAGAAAATGGTTGACGAATATGAGGGAATGACAAAGTCCCTCGACATTGAAGCCGAAAACATTACCGAGGACCCTCTAACCGAGACACCTATCACTATGCCCAATGGGGAAACTAAAATCCTAAAATTAAGTACATTACTAGAACCAAGTCTAGCTAGAGACATCGAAAACGTAATTAAGGACAACATGAAGGCATTTGCGTGGTCCTATACAGACATGCCCGGATTAGACCCCCGTATCGTCCAGCACAACATCATCCTTGATCCAAAACTAAGGCCAGTAAAACAGAAAGCACGAAAGGTCAAACCCGAGGTGGCGTTAGCAGTTCGTAGTGAGATTACCAAGCTCTATCAAGCTGGTTTCATTAGGGCTGTTGATTACGCCGAATGGGTATCGAACATGGTTATAGTCCCAAAGAAGAACGGAAGTATCCGTCTTTGCATTGACTTCCGGGACCTGAACGTAGCAACCATAAAGGATGACTTCCCCTTACCTAGCATTAATCAACTAGTTGACTTAACTGCTGGGCACGCCCTATTATCCTTTATGGATGGGTTCTCAGGATATAACCAGATACGTATCAATCCGGAACACCAGCTCTAAACTACTTTCATGACACCTTGGGGAACCTTTTGTTATACGATGATGCCTTTTGGTCTCAAGAATGCTGGGGCCACGTATCAAAGAGCGATGACATATATTTTCAGCGATTACATCTTACACTCACTCAATGATTACGTAGACGACATAGTGATCAAATAAAAATCGCCAGAACAACACGTACAAGATCTTGACTTAGTATTAAAACGTTATCTAAAATACGAGCTAAGGCTTAACCCGAAGAAATGCGTTTTCGGCGTAAAAACGGGCAAAATGCTTGGATTTGTAGCCTCAGAGGCAGGGATACGGGTAGACCCCGATAAGGTTAAGGCCATTACGAACCTAAAACCACCTAGCAATCTAACCGAACTCCGAGGGCTACAAGGGCGGTTGCAGTTCATTAGGAGGTTCATAGAAAATTTGACGGGAAAACTTACACCTATGAACCACCTACTACGCAAAAATGCCCACTTTGAATGGACACCGCAGTGCCAAGAAGCATTTGACAACGTTAAAACAGCACTCACTCGGTTACCCACCGTATTCCCACCCAAAGACGATAGGTCGTTTTGCATCTACCTGGCAACATCAGAATCATCAATCGCATCCATGTTGTGCCAAAAACGAGATGACGGAATTGAGGTACCCGTATACTACCTGAGTCATGCAATGGTTGCCCATGAAAAGAGATACAATGATGTAGAAAAGTCATGCTTAGCTTTAGTTTTCTCTTTAAAGAAATGGCGACATTATCTTTTCCAAAATCGAGTTAACATAATTTGCAAAGATAATGTGCTCAGAGCTATAACCGGAAACATCTACGAATCAAGCAGGATAGCCCGTTGGAAGGCAATCACAGCTGAGTTTGACCTACACCATGTAGCACAATCGTCAGTAAAAGGCCAAGCCATAGCAAATCAAATGACCACATCACCAATGTATGATCCAGGTACAATAGAACCCGAATTCCCAGACGAGAATGTAAATATAATAGACACGGTGCCAGATGACTACGAGGCGGTTCTAAACTTCGATGGAGCATCCACCTCCTAAGGAGGAAGTGCTGCCGCTGTAATCACATACCCCTCTGGAGAAATTAAGCCTTTCGCCTATCGCTTCAATTTTCATTGTACTAACAACATAGCAGAGTATGAAGGTCTCCTCAGAGGTCTCGCGGCCGCATTAGCTTCGGACATTACACGGCTTGTAGTCAGAGGGGATTCACAACTAGTCGTAAACCAAGTCACAGATGTCTATACGTGTAAAGCACAACACTTACAACCATACTGTGATTTGGCTAAGCACCTACTTAAACAATTCGAAAAGGTTGACGTCCAACATATCCCTAGGAACGACAATACCATTGCAGACGCCTTAGCAACCTTAGCTTTAAACATATCCCCTGACATGTTTCATGCACTACCGAGCTCCGTGACCAGCTGTGTCGAGCCCATAACCAACACTCTCGACGTACTTCCAATTGCATCTGTCAGTACAACACACGCTAATGAATGGTACGATGACGTAAAAGAATACCTTCTGCGCGGTGAAACGCCACAACATTTAACCAACGCGCAAAAGGATGCAGTACGCAAGCGTTCTAAGCAATACACATTAATAGGGGATACATTGTGCCGCCGATCCTACGAAGGCATACTGCTAACATGCGTCAACAGCACCGAGGCCCAAACAATTGTTGAACAGGTGCACGACGGAATATGCGGGGGACACATCGCACCGAAGGCAATGGCAACCAAAATAAGACGCCTAGGCTACTATTGGCCGCACATGGAATACGACTGTCAGTCCAAGGTCAAAACATGTAGTGTATGCCAAAAACACGGTAATCTCATCCACATTCCACCAAACGAGTTGCACACAACACAAATCACATGGCCCTTCCAGAAGTGGGGACTGGACCTCATCGGCCCAATAACACCTACATCTTCTGCCGGGCATAGCTTTATTATAACAGCGACTGAATACTTTACGAAATGGGTAGAGGCGGCGCCCCTTCGTAAAACTACTTCTAAACAGGTATGCAACTTCATCCTCGAAAACATTGTAACCCGTTTTGGCATTCCCATGGCAATCATCACCGACAACGGGCCACAATTTAGTAGCGCCGAGACCAAAATGTTTTGCGATAGTCTAGGGATCAAGCACTCGTTTTCATCCCCTTACTACCCTCAGAGCAACGGGCAGGCAGAATCAACAAATAAGACAATCATCACAGTACTCAAAAATATGCTTGCCCAGAGCAAACGAAGATGGCACGAACAACTGGTGTATGCGTTATGGGCATACCGTACCATGCACCGGACCTCGACAAGTAAAACTCCATATAGTCTTGTTTACGGTTCAGAAGCTGTTTTACCTTTAGAATTGCAGGTACCGTCTCTAAGGATCACGCTTTCCGGACTCCTCGACGACGAGCAAAACAATGATTTACGCATCATTGACTTGGATTCGGTGGAGGAGGAACGCATGCGTGCACTCGATCAGATTGAATGGTACCAGAGGTAACAACGGCAACGACATCGACATGACATTCATAAGCACCCCATCAAAGAAGGAGACCTCGTGCTTAAAGTTGTTCGTGAACACCCAGATAAGTTCTCAGTCAACTGGGAAGGGCCTTATCTGGTCATTAAAGCATTCGACAATGGAGCGTTCAAACTAGCTGACATGGATGGAAAAGAATTTTCAAACCCAACGAATCACTCATTCCTAAAACCATTCTATACATGAATTCGAACTCAGGTACGCGCTAGTCCTGGAATCACGACTATAAACTGATACCACAGACTAGTCCTGGAATCACGACTATAAACTAATACCATAGATTAGTCATGGGATCACGACTATAAACTGATACCACAGATTAGTCCTGGGATCACGACTATAAACTAATACCACAGATCAGTCCTGGGTTATGACTATAAATTAACACCACGGAGTCTGCTAAGACTATAAACTAGCTCGCCTCTTCATGGTCCGCTAAGACTCAAAACTGGCAACGCAATGTCTGCCACGACGCTAAACGGGCAATGTCCGACGGGTTACGACACAAAACTAACCCATGATAGTCCGCTAAGACTATAAACTGGTGTGTTCATCTTCAACTCCTCATCCCACAGCCATATTCATTCATCAGAATCATTGCATCCCTCATCAGCATTTTCGACATTCACATTCCATGCTCAGAATCACCCCAACATTTTTGTTCACCTGCAGTTGTTCAAATCTAAGCTCATTAATTCACTCATGGTTTTCTTGTCTCTTTGGAGTTGTGTTTGGAGGATGACGCTCGGAACTTCTCGTACAAGAGTGCGTTCCATCATAGGCAGCAAGAGGAGGCAATGTCCATTTGTCCACCTAGTAAGACTAAATCAAACTGTTAACCCGCACATTCCCATTCCCCGAAAACCTACTATCTGTTTACCAAGTTATGGCACGTGGCAAAACGTTACAGTAGTCGCAACGCGCAAAACGCAGTATTCGCGCATGAGTATAAGGACAAAGTTTAAAAAAAAAACAATACGTGCTCATGACAAAAGCAATCAAAAAAACATCATGTTGCATGGCTTTGGCACGTCGCTGACAGATTCCCCAAAGAAGGGAGCTATTCCTCCAAAGAATGCAAAACATCATCCCGTGGCTTTGGTAGTGACAACTGTTTCTCCTGGAAAACCACCAAGAGCACTGTTCCGCCAAAGAACGCACATCACATGCTTGAGTTCCGAGTCTGCCGAAAGATGGCTATCGACAAGAACCGGCATGCCCCACACCTGAGCATTCCAACTCCCCAGCATGATCCCTTGGGCAGTCATCGATCCTCACAATCCCTTCCATCCTACCAGTTACCAATCTCGCCCTTTCAATCCTAGTCAATACTAAACACGGTGCGATGATGTCTAGTCAAGTGGCGAAGGGCAAAGCTTTTATCAAGTTGCTTGTGGTGTTTTGCGCTTCTTTGTCGACGCTTCTCGGGTCGATTCCTCCAAGCATCAACAAAGAGGGGCCAATGAAACACCACAAAAATCTTTGGGTTTAGCATCTGTCTGACAAGAAGCGGGTCCCCATGACCCACAGACGACTCTGGTTGCATTTGAAGCTATACAGGGCAATCTTGAGAATCGAACACCGGGTTTTCACTAAGTGCTGTGCCAGCGTCTACGCCCGGCGTCTACACCCAGCGTCTACGCCTGGTGTCTACGCCCAGCGTCTACGCCCAGCGTGTATGCCCGGCTCCGGCATACAGGCCCGGGTACGGCAGGTCCACGCACTCGACAACAGGGTCTCCAATGGCAACATGAAGATTACACCGAAGAGCAAGGATTGAAGCAAGTGGACATCCTTCGGCGTATACGCCCAACATTCATCAGCATATACGTTGGGCGTATACGCCAGCATCTATCCGTCTACGCCCAGCGTATACGCCAGCCGGTTGTAACGTATACGCCCAGCGTATACCGTGTTTCTAAGTTGTAACGCCCGGTCTATACGCCACGTGTCTCCCTGTCCGATTTTCCTGGTAACCCTAGCTTTTCACATCCCCAGGGGCCGCAAAAAATTTACCAGAGCAGACCCAGAGCAATTACGCTGCAGAAACCCCCTTACGCTTACGCTTACGCTGGAAGTCCTGTATGCTGAGCACAGTCCGCGCTCCGCCTACCGTGTTAGCCGACCACATCCCTCCGTCCACCGGGGCTTTACGTCCGCCTTGTGTCCCTACACAACTGCGTTAGACCGGTGCACAACATTTTAACTCTATAATCTACTATTCACGCTTACTGCAAGTTCTTTTACAGTTTTACGTTAATTTGGCCCACGCTCCGTTTACGCCTGCTTAACGTTTACGCTCCGTCAGCGTCCGTGTACGCCCACTGTTTACGCTGTTTGCATCTGTTCACGCCCTTTGCACTTGTTTACGCTGTTTACGCCCGTATACGCTTACGCTGGGCCTACCTCTGTTTACACTGTTCACGTTCGAAGTTGTTCACGCTCCTCTACGCTTACGCTGTCTGTGCCTGTGTCGTCGTTTNTGAAGTTGTTCACGCTCCTCTACGCATACGCTGTCTGTGCCTGTGTCGTCGTTTACGCCCTGTTTTACACCATAACCCAGCGTATAACACTCCGATGGCGCTCGGGGAAGTCCTTGTTTGATCCGCGTGCGGACCATTCAAGGCACTCTGCCTTCGTCCACTCCAGCTCGTCCTCAAGTGGAGGCAGGGTCGACTATGCTCGTCCGCTAATCTTTCGGTGCCCGTAACGTTCTAGCCTCGCACCGACAATTTCGGTCGGCACACATGGCGTGTTGACTGGGTGCAAAAGAATGAAATGTTACAAGTGTATAATGTGCTGCATCTGTTGGGCATAGACCGTAGGCGTATACGCTGTGTCTGCTGGGTGTATATGTTGTGTCTGCTAGGTGTATATGCTGGGCATATACACTGAGCGTATACGCTGTGTCTGCTAGGCGTATACGCTGGGTATGCAGGATGTACATGCTCAGCATATAGACTCCAGGATGCATGATGTCAACACCTGATGATTGCTCTGTTCATGTGAGTTGATGCTCTGTGCTAAGTCTTGCTCTGCAGTGCTATTTCCATGTCGTCTTTGGGGATTGCATGTCAGATGTATACATCAGTCGTATAGGCCGAGCATACTTATGAGGCATGTACACTGGGCGTATATGCTGTGGAGGTGAGCTTAGGCGTATACTCTGGGCATATACGCTGTGAATGTGAACTTGAGCATATACATTGAGCGTATACACTATAAATGTGAACTTGAGCATATACGCTCGGCGTATATGCTGAGAATGTGAACTTGAGCGTATACGCTGTGTGTATACGCTGTGGAGGTGAGCTTTGGCGTATACGCTGTGAATGTGAACTTGAGCGTATACGTTGGGCATATACGTTGTGGCTACAAACTTGGGCGTATACGCTGGAAATGCATACTTAATAAAAACTAAGTATGTTGAGCTCCGAAGTTGCCATTTTTTATAGTAGATGTTGTCGTGGTCATCAGTGGGTCCCAGGGAACTGCTCCTTATTGAGTTCGACTCCGCTTGAAGCTGTCTGTGGGGCCCTCAAGCTTTAGCCATGATGGGGAACATCATGACTTAGCTCGATTCTTATTTAAAAAGTACTAAGCTTAGAATTTTGTGGTGTTTAATTGGTCCCTCTTTGTTGATGCTTGGACTAATCGACCCGAGAAGCATCAACAAAGAAGTGCAAAACACAACAAGCAACTTGGTAGAAATATTGTCTGTTGGCACTTACCCAGATGTTATCACACTGCGTTCAGTAGTACATGGGATTGTGGGAAAGGACGTTTGTAGCTAGATAGGGAAATGGAGATTGTGGGGATTGGGGATAGAGCAAGGGATTGCACATGGTGAAGGGGATGCACTGGTGTGTATACGGGTCATGTTGATCCTTGTCAATAGCCATTGTTTAGCAGACTTGGAATCAAGACATGAGATGTACGTCCCTTGGCGGAACAAGACTCTTGTTCACTGTCCAAGGGGATTTTTTGGCAAAACCAAAGCCACGTGATGATGTGTTGCATTCTTTGGAGGAATAGGACCCTTGTTTAGTGTTTAGGGGGAGACTATTGGTGGAGAGACAAAGCCATGCAACGGGATGTTTCTTGAGCATTTGAGTCATGAGTACTTAGTTCCAAGACAACTGTCTTCCCACCTGGGTCTTGTATGGAAAGTGCCAAGGATCTTGTGTTTTGTTTTGGCATTTTTTTTATGTTTTTATGCTCATGCTCAAATGCCATGTTGTGGGTTGTAACCGCTTAAGAATGGTGCAATATGCAATGGTATGTTCGATGTTTCAGGCTGTACTAAATGTGTTCGGGATGTAACCAAGTATAAGGTGTTGAGGGATAGGCGGGATATGAAATGGGGGATGTACTAGTGAATGGTTTGATTTAGTCTTGTCACATATGCTGTGAACAACGTCTCACCTTTCTGCTTATGACAAAGTGTATTCTTGTACGAACACCTCTGAGTGTCATCCTGCAAACACAACTCCAAGAAGACAAGAAAACCATGAGTGAGTAAGAAAGCTTAGACTTAAACTGCTACTGATGAAATAAAGGCACCAGATGAGATTTCAGGCATTGTATATGAATGGCAGCAATGGCGTTAGGATTGACCGATTAGCAAGTGATGCAGTGATTCTGATGAAGTTTGAATGCAGCCACTGATTGAGGAACCAGAGATGAAATTGCTAGTTTATAGTCTTATCAGACTATCATGGGTTAGTTTTATGTCATGACCCGTTGGACATTGCTTGTTTAGCATCATGGCAGACGGTACATTGCCAATTTTTAGTCTTGGCGGACCGTGAAGAGGCAAACCAATTTATAGTCTTAGTAGACTCTGGCGAGTGGAACTGTGGCAATTTATTGTCGTACCGGACAGGTGCTAGTTTATTGTCATTGCAGACACTATGTGGTATCAGTTTATCGTCATGATGCCAGGACGAGCTGTGACATCAGTTTTAAGTCATGATCCCAGGACTGTTCTATGGTATCAGTTTACCGTCATGATTCCAGGATGATGGTATCAATTTATAGTCATGATGCCAGGACTATCTTTGGTATCAATTTATAGTCGTGATGCCAGGACTCTTCTATGGTATCAGTTTACCGTCATGATTCCAGGACAATGGTATCAGTTTATAGTTGTAATGCCAGGACTATCTGTGGTATCAGTTTATAGTCGTGATGCCAGGACTCGAACGTACCTAAGCTTGTACTCAAATGTGGAATGGTTTCAAGAATAAGTGATTGGTCAGATTTGCAAGCTCATGCCCTTCTATATTAGCTAACTTGAATGCTCCATTGTCATATGCTTTGGTGACCAAGTAGGGCCCTTCCCAGTTGGCTGAGAACTTTTCCAGGTGTTCCCGAATGACCTTAAGTACAAGGTCACCTTCTTTGATGGGGCGCTTATGAATGTCGTGCTAATGGCACTGCCATTGTTGTTTTTGGTACCATTCAATCTGATCAAGTGCACATATGTGTTCCTCCTCCACCGAATCCAAGTCAATGATGCGTAGATAATTGTTTTGCTCTTTGTCTAGGAGTCCAGAGAGTATGATCCTTAAAGATGGTACTTGTAATTCTAAGGGTAAAACAACTTCTAAACCATAAACAAAGCTATATGGCGTTTTACCTGTTGAAGTTCGATGCATCATGCGATATGCCCACAGTGCATATACCAACTGCTCATGCCATTTTTTCTTGCTTTGGGTAAGCATCCTTTTAAGTATTGTAATGATGGTTTTGTTTGTGGCCTCTACTTGCCCATTGCTCTGATGGTAGTAAGGGGATGAAAATGAGTTTTTCATCCCTAGACTTTCACAAAAAGTTTTGGTTTCGGTATTGCTGAATTGTGGCCCGTTGTCAGTGATGATGGTTATGGGGATGCCAAAACGGGTCACGATGTTTTCAAGAATGAAGTTGCACATGTTTTTAGATGTGGTTTTTCGAAGAGGAACATCTTCTACCCACTTCGTGAAATATTATGTCGTGGTTATGATGAAACTATGCCCTGCAGAAGATGAGGGTGTTATTGGTCCAATAAGGTCCAACCCCCACTTTTGAAAGGGCCATGTGATTTGTGTCGTATGCAACTCATTTGGTAGGATATGGATCAGATTACTATGTCTTTGACAGGTATTGCATGTTTTACTCTTGGAGAGATAGTCATACTCCATATGTGGCCAATAATAGCCTAAACATCTTATTTTTGTTGCCAATGCTTTAGGTGCTATATGTCCTCTGCATAGCCCATCATGTACTTGCTCAACGATTGTTTGGGCATCGATGCTACTAACGGATGTTAGCAATATGCCTTCGTAGGATCAACGACACAAGGTGTCCCCTTCTAGGGCATATTGCTTGGAACGCTTTTGTACCATGTCTTTTTGTGCATTCGTTAAGTGTTGCGGTGTTTCACTGCATAGAAGGTACTCTTTTATGTCGTCATACCATTCTATCACGTGTGTTGTACTAACAGATGCAATTGGCAATGTATCGAGCCTATCAGTTATGGGTTTCGCACAACTGATTATGGAGCTTGCCAATGTATGGAACATGTCAGGGGATATGTTTAGTGCTAATGTGGCCAGTGTGTCTATGATGGTATTGTCGTTTCTGGAGACATGTTGCATGTCTATGTTTTCGAATTGCCTCATTAAGTGTTTGGCTAAGTCACAGTATGGTTGTAAATTTTGCGCTTTGCATGTGTAAATATCCGTGACTTGGTTTAGAACTAGTTGTGAGTCTCCCTTGACCACTAGTCATGTGATTTCTAAAGCTAGTGCTGCCGTAAGACCTTTGAGGAGACCTTCGTACTTTGCTATGTTGTTGGTATAGTGAAAGTTGAAATGATAAGCAAAGGGTCGGATCTCCCTGGAGGGATAGGTGATAACGACGACAGCACTTCCTCCTCGAGAGGTGGATGCTCCATCAAAGTTCAAAATGGCATCGTAGTCATCTAGTACTATGGCTATTGCACTTACATTTTCATCGGGGAATTCTGGCTCTATCGTTGCTTGATCATGCATTGGTGACGCGGTCATTTGATTCACTATGGCTTGACCCTTAACTGATGATTGCGCTATGTAGCATAGGTCAAACTCAACTATCATGGCTTTCCAATGGGCTATTGTACTTGTCTTGTAAATGTTTCCTGTGATGGCTCTGAGCACATTATCCTTGCAAATTATATTAACCTGGTTATGGAAGAGGTAATGTCGCCATTTCTTTAAGGAAAAGACTAGGGCTAAACATGACCTCTCCACCTCGTTATACTTTTTCTTGTGGGCAACTAATGTATGGCTTAAGTAATAGACATGGACTTCGATTCCATCATCTTGTTTCTGACAAAGCATGGATGCGATTGACGAATCTGAAGTGGCAAGGTATACGTAAAACGGTTTATCATTTTGAGGTGGATAAACAGTGGGTAATCAGACAAGTGCTGTTTTAATATTGTGAAATGCTTCCTGGCACTATGAAGTCCATTCAAAATGGACGTTCTTGAATAGCAAGTGGTTCATAGGTTTTAATTTCTCCGTTAGTTTTTCTATGAAACGCCTGATGAACTATAATCTCCTTGTAGACCTCGGAGTTCGGTAAGGTTTCCAAGTGGTCTTAAGTTTGTTATGGCCTTAACTTTATTAGGGTCTACTCGTATCCCTGCTTCTAAGGCTATGAATTCAAGCATTTTTCCTATTTTGACTCGAAAGATACATTTCTTTGGGTTAAGTCTCAGCTCATATTTTAAACAACGTTTTAGCACCAAGTCAAGGTCTTGTACGTGTTGTTGTGATGTCTTCGATTTAACCATGATATCATCGACATAGTCATTGGGTGAGTGTAGCATGTAATCACTAAAAATGAATGTCATGGCCCTTTGATATGTGGCCCTAGCATTCTTGAGACCGAAGGGCATCATTGTGTAACAAAAGGTTCCCCATGGTGTCATAAAGGTAGTCCAGAGCTGATGCTCCGGGTTAATGCGTATTTGGTTATACCCCGAGAAGCCATCCATAAAAGATAATAGGACATGCCCAGCGGTCGAGTCAACAAGTTGATCAATGCTAGGTAGGGGGAAATCATCTTTTATGGTAGCAACGTTTAGATCTCGGAAGTCAATGCATAAGTGAATGCTTCCATTCTTTTTCGGGACAATGACCATGTTGGATACCCAATCGGCGTAATCAACAGCCCAAATGAAATCCACCTAATAAAGCTTGGTGATCTCATTGCGAACTGCCAATGCCACCTCAGGTTTAACCTTTTGTGCCTTTTGTTTTACTGGCCTCAATTTTGGATCAAGGATAATATTGTGCTGGACGATTCGAGGATCTAACCCGAGCATGTTGGTGTAAGACCAAGTGAGTGCTTTCATGTTGTTTCGAAGCACATCTTCTACATCTTTAGCCAGTTGAGGTTGTAATAGTGCACTTAATTTTAATATTTTAATTTCTCCATTGGGCATGGAGATGGGGGTTTCAGTCAATGGGTCTTTGATGATGCTTTCAGCTTCTATATCAAGGGGCTTTGTCATACCTTTGTAATTATCTAGTGTTTGTTGTGTTGAGGCTATGACTGCGTCGTTGGTTGATAAACTTAAGTGAATGAGATTTATGTCGATGTCCCTCGCGATCTTTTCGTATGACCCATCGATGATTAATGGTGCGGATAAATGCTAACAATCCATCAGGCTTTCTCCTGCCAATAAACAAAGAACCGAATGAGCTAATAGGTATTGTTCCATGTTCTCTGGTAGCGTAAGTCATGTGTACATGTATGATGGTGGTTTATCGCCGCACCGGGACACATGGCAATTTAAGGCCTTACCGGGCCGTGAGTGGCAGTTTAAGGCCTTACCGAGCTGAATGTGATCCGCATGTGGCAGTTTAAGGCCTTACTGGGCCACGTGTGGGCTGTAGGTGGCAGTTTAAGGCCTTATTGGACCATAATGGTAGTTTAAGACCATACCGGGCCATCTTGTGAGCCATGGGTGGTAGTTTAAGGCCTTACCGGGCCGGATGTGTGGTTTGACAATGTCCAATTGTCATCCAATTTGCATCAGAGAGTTTGCATCAAAACATTCAGTGTGGGCATGTGGTAGTTTTTATCTTGTTTTATATACATTTATTTTTTATTTTTATTTTACATTTTGAACGATTTTCATTAAAAGAAATCAAAAGAAATCAGAAAGGAAGCAAAATGCAAGGTGACGGTGGCAACAGCGGTGGCAGCGGGGGCGCTATATATAGCGTAAGGTAGTTAGTTGTGAGCATTATGAATTTGAAGCGATCTGAAGCATCAGCGTAAGCATAAACATTGAGCGTAAGCGTAAACAGTGAGCGTAAGTGTAATCATTGAGCATAAGCGTAATCATTGAGCGTGAGCGTAAACATTGAGCGTAAGCGTAAACGTAAACCTCAAACCCCAGCGCAAACGTAGAGCGTAGAGGCTTGAACTTCGGTGTGAGCGTATAGGCTCCAACTTAGTGTAGAGGATTCAACTCGAAATGCAGACTCAAACCTCAACGTAGACTCTGTCAGTTGCAGCATAAAGGATGTCGGAATGGGCAAGGGTAAGGAGGTAGAGGGCCAGGGAAGGAAGGTGCCTAACCTGACGTTCGCAGAGGAAAGCGAGGCCATGTTGCAGTGTCTGCCTAGGCCAAGGGTTCCATCATGGCCTGGATCGTCACACAGGTAGGCTCTAATCCTACCTCTGTTAGTTATTTTCATCTATACATATTATTTGGTGTAGACGGTTTTCGTAGCGTAGAGAGTTTTAGTAGCGTATATAGTTTCTGTAGCGTAGAGGGTTTCGGCGTATATGCCTAGTGTAGACAGTTAGCGTAGAGGGCCTGTACGTTGAGCATAGGTCTGCAGCGTAGAGGGTCTCTATAGCGTATAAGGTCTGTACGCTGAGCGTAAAAGGTTTCCTTAGCGTATAGCGTAGACATCTTGAACAATGTGTAGCGTAGAGGACTTTAACAATATACAGCGTAGACGATTTTATCAGTATGTAGCATAGAAGATTTTCACAGCGTATACGCTGACTGTTCTCACAATGTATACGCTGACTGTTTACACAATGTTCAGCGTGAACTGTTTGCAGAGTGTTCAGCGTGAACTGTTTGCATAGTGTTTAGCGTAAACTATTTGCACAGTGTTCAGTGTAAACTGTTTGCACAGTGTTCAGCGTAAACTATTTGCATAGCGTATACGCTGATGGTTTTTACGGCATATACATTAATGATTTTCATAGTGTATACACTGAGCGTAAACGGTTTGTTCTTTTTCAGGTGGTGTATAGCGTAGACCTATTTTCACAGCGTATATGCTGGTAGTTTTTTACAGCGTATAGCGTAGATGGTTTTCATAGCGTATACGCTGACGGTTTTTACAGCGTATACGCTAATCGAAAATAGTTTGTAATTTTTCTAAGTGTTGGCCTTCAACATGGAATTTTGTTGTTTCCTCTCCTTTTCATGTATGGCTGATTTATCGTGGCATTTTGGTTACTTGCAGGGACACTAAACCTTTTCTTTTGGTAATTGACCTAGTTGGGGTACTGCCATGGTTTGAGCCCCTTGAGACCGATGAACCTACCCCTGATCTAACCATTGACAACAATGGGGTATGGTTCAGGGAAGGGGCATGTGAATTCCTCGCCTTCATCCTGGACAGATTTAAGGTGGTGGTCTAGTCACATCTGAGCGAACAAGTGGCACGAAGCGTGCTTAAGGCTATGTTGCTGGGAGCTTCGAAGGGCGTCATGGTTTTTATGAAGAATATCGATGAGGGGCCACTTGTGATCTAGGACGGTCCCTCTGCCAGGCCCATGTCTACTTGCCCGTTAGCACGTGTGTGGGCCCTATTGCCCAGAGGGCGTGATTATCTCAACAACACTTTGTTTTTAGCTACGCGTGTGCACACGCTGTTCCAGAACCCTGCTGGCACAGTGTATCAGGTAGAGAGGTAGGATTTTTTTAGCTTGTCATTTTTGGTCTTTATCATTTGGCATTTGCTTCTATTTTGACAACTGTTCTTTTGTAGGCCCCAAGTTAACCAAGATGCAACATGCGTTAATGATGATGGGCTTGCCCTGGCTCATACGGCTCTAGAGACCTTTATGGCAAGTCCCACCCTTTGTGGAGTTGTATTAGCTCAAACCAAGGGTGATATTATCTATTTTCATAAACGATTTTCTAGAGTGTTCGCACAATGCACAGCTCATGGGTGGTTGCATGAAGATTGGTCGCATAATGAACCAATTTTTCCTCGTGACTCTGACTTGGGTAGCACCTCTAAGTCCCCTACTAAAGGTAACTAACAATATTTTCTAGATGCGTTAATGTGTTTGTTCAATTTCCGGGGGTTATACTGATGTGATGGTTTCGAATTGTATCTACAGTTGATGTCCCTCCCGGTGGAGACCCTGTCATGACAGGACGAACTGAGAGTACCCTCTCGATGAAGTTCAGGGAGATCAGTAAGGCACAAAAATGGTTGCACACCCATGCCCCGTCATCCATTGCTCGTTGTTTAGATGATGCTGGCCTTATGGAGCTCTTTACAACCCCGAGCCTTGATGTGTTGATAGCTGAAATGATTGAGATCATGGATTCATTCGACAAGTCCGTCTCTTACTATAGCACCTGTATTAAGGGTGTCAAGATAGTCTTCCATCTATCGGCCGAATTCTTTTTGGACCTGTTTGGTGTACCAGTGGATGGCGTAGTTGCTGTTTTGGACAGGGCTCAGAAAGAGCTTCATATGGTACGTGAGCTGGAGGACTGGTTGGGTGTTGTCAAGGGTACCAAGGGATTCCCTATGCAGTGGAAGTCAAAAGCTGAGGAAGTTAATGAATTATATCCCCTGTTTAGGGCACGGGTGTTCCCTAAATCCCTGTCCCAAGTGAGGAGCCTTGGCGTTGAAGCTGTGCGTATTATGCGAACCGTCTTAGAAATCGGAATGCGTTATAACTGGGCTCAATTTTTGTTGTTGGGCCTTCATAAGGAGATAGTGTGATTGTGCTCAAATGTTGAGGCACAATCCCACTTTACATTTGCATTTTTTGGTGGCTATCTTTATCATCTGGCTGAGTTTCTAGTGGTTCATGCAGCCAATAAATATGTCCTATGGGCTCATACTCAGCTGTATTGTCCATGGATCAACCATTTGTTCGAGACAGCTGAGTCCCAAGATGCTCCTGAGGGGATTGATGAGTCATTGTCTATCACAACGGGAGGATCATCTGGTACCTCAATCCACATACGTGACAGTGTGGGGTTGGAACCAGACGACGTGCCTTATACTGCTAAGAGAGCTAAACGTGTCATTAAACAAACAATTGGGAAAGCCAAGTCAAAGCTCTCGAAGCATGAACGCTCGAAGGAGGTGACCTCAGATGTAGAAGTGCCATGGGTGAAACGCATACAGTTCAAGATGCCTATCCGAGGTAAGTAAACTTGGTGCATTTATTGCATTGTCCTTTTCGTCTTATGCATAATTTTTATTTTGACCGCTTACATGCCACTGATGCCTTCAGACTTGACTCAAGAAGTGAGGAGGCAAGAATTAGAGACTATCATTGAAGAGGAGGAAGCTATAACGGAATTGATGACTGAGGAGGAAGATGTGGGCAAAGATCAGGTGGGAGGGATGGAAGAGCTGGGGGAAGACACCACAGAGACAGAATTTCTTGATGACCAGGGTGATGTTGATGAAATGTTCAACAGCTTCCTTAAGGGAAGACTAGACTTAGGTGAACCCCCAAACCCAGAAGGGGATAGAGAACACGGTATATTTCCCTTTATTTTATTGTGTTGCCCTATGAGTTGTTGTTTCCATGGTGTTTTACTTTTGTGTTTTCATCTCTTCCAGATGAAGGTAGTGAAACCAGAACGATGCGATTGGACGTGCCATGAAAACGGCTCCCCCTGAAAGGACCGCGGAGGTTAGTCCATCTCATACTCGTGGACCATTTACTTGGACTGAGAGGCCAAGTAAAATGGATTTTGTCACTGGTATCCCTGAGGAGGTTGTTGAACGTATTCAGGAAGCCCACCCTAAGATAGGTACAAATGTTTCGAGTCTTTTGCAGCTTTAGAGTTTCACACCTCGTTTTGTTGTTTTAGCATTTGTTCTTTTTGTGTGCGTAGGTGCCAAACTGAGGTGGGATCCTTCTGAGACTATTAGCATTGAGAGTTTGCCCACACTACCCCCAGAAGTTGAGTAGATACCAAGGCTAGTTTACGATGAGGTGGCGGAAGGTCTTGTACATAACGCCAAATCGCTTTGGACCTGTAGGAATTCCATCGAACAGTTGTGGTTGCAAGTCCAAGTAAAGGAAAAAGCAGTTTCCAAGTTATCAATTGAGCGTGATGATCTCAAGGCTCAGTATGAGTTCGCCTCTGCTAAACTAAGTGGTGATCGCTCTTGGCAGACTTTCGAGGTCACTTATACTAGATATTGGAACCTACTCAACCGCCACGTGTCACTGACCCAGAAACTAGCAGAGCGTAAGGCCCAAGTAGATCTATTGAACCTCAAGTGTCAAGATTGGAAGGCTTTCGCTTCCAAGGTGTCTAAGTGGGGTCAAGATGAGAAGAACCACAAGCACCATTATAAAAAATCATTGAAAGAAGTATCTATTGAAAAGCGTCAGCTTGAGATGTTTGTGGAGGGTCTGGGTCTACGCTTTGCATTTGATACTTTTGCTCGGAACACAACTGTTGATATGGAATCGCCTACTAGGGTAATCACGACAGCTTCTGGGGAGGTGTCTGTGGGTGAATTCCCTTTAAAGTATCCTACATGGTTAGCGGTTGACAAGGGGAAGGCTTTGGCAGATGTCAACCTAGGCCTTGATGACACTGATTGGACGAGCATTTTAGAGGAGGAAATCCTCCTTCGGTTGGAGTTCGGTTTATGGGGATCCCCTACGGTAAGCATTTTGTTATCATGAAATTCGTTCACTGAATAATGTTTGAAGGTTTTTTCTTTTATCCTTATGTTGATTGTTTCCTTTGCATTTTATAGGATCGAGGTGGCGATGATATCCAAGACGCTAGCCCCAGTGGAGTAGGGACCCATGATCCTAGCGTGTCCAAAGGGGACGATCCTCCTGTCCCTGATATTTAATTTTTTCTTCGAAATTATTCTGGCTCACATTCTTACGTGAAATTGTAAATTGAATAATTTGAGTTGTTTTGAACAGATGAATAAAATTAGTTGACTCTTGTAATTATACATCATTACATGTATATATACATAATTTTTACTTATATATATTTTTTGTGTATTTTGGGTTTAAATGTAAACATGACATGGCAATATAAAATGTTTTGGTTTGTTTTTGTGGTTTAAGTATAATGCATGGATGTAATCATAAGTAGGACTGTAATTATAAGAGAAAGATGATTGTGAAAAAGGACAACATGACAATGTAAGCGTAAATTCAAATAGTGAACTGGAACTTGGGAGGAAAACAAAGTATAAGTGGATGATCTAGTTTAAGGCCATTTCAGGCCACTCGTACTAGTTTTAGGGCCATTTCGGGCCACATGTACTAGTTTAGGACCATTTTGAACCACATGTACTAGTTTAAGGCCATTTCGGGCCATGCGTGAACAAGAGAAGTTTCAAGTGACATGGGTTGATTTCTTAGGAGACTGACCATTTCTGATCATGGCTAGTTTTATGTCATTGTAGACATGATAGTTTAACATCATTCGAGACTTGGAATGTAGTTTAATGTCATTTCGGACTATTTGTAGTTTAACGTCATTTCGAATAGTGTGTTGTTTATTGATTTAGTAATTTTTTGATTTTTCTCATTTTGACGTTAGGAGATGCGTTAGCGGGTATGATTCTATATTTAGCATCCCCTTCGCTGATCACGTTGAATGGTAATTCCGCCCAAGGGACGTCTGATGGAATTTTTCCTGCGTTAGTGTTTTCTTACGCTTCTGCATGTATTGTGGTTTCTGTGTCAGTTGTAGTTTCTAGGTGAGGCACAATGTCAAGCCCGGGTATTTCTATTTTTGGTGGATTTTCTCTTGTGTTTAAAAGAATATCGCCTACCGGTAGTTGTTCATTTATGTTGTGTTTTCTAGGCTCTTCGAGCTTAACCTCTGAGCCTTGGTCTGTGTCTATGTACGATGAGATGATGGGTGTAGCAGCCTCCCCGTGTATAATGATTTTGCCACCTTCATAAGGTAGGTGAATTTCTTGGTGTATAGGGGAAGAGACTGCTTTTAGTTGGGCTAACCAAGGCCTTTCCAATATTAGGTTGAACCCTGGCATTTCATCGATTACCACAAAGTTGACGAATGTGGGGAATTGGTCCCCTGCTATAAATTCTAAAGTCACGGTGCCTTTGACTATCACGCACGACCCACTAAATGATTTCAAGCATGTAGTGGCAGTTGATCTGATTAGCTCTGTAAGCCCCAGTTGTTCGACGATGGGATATGGCACTACGTTTGTGGTAGCTCCATCATCTACATGGACCCTATGTATCTTGAATTGGTTTATTCGTATTGTTATGAACATAGGGGCTGTTGTTACCTCTCTTGTTTTCTGATCCACTTTGATGTTGTCATTGCGAAAACTTAGTGACTTAGGAGTTGACCCTTAAGGCGAGTACATTACCGCATGAATTGAAGGTTCATTTGGAGGCAAGTCCTCGCTCACTGGGATAGATGTTCACATGCGCACTAAAGCTTCATGGTGGGTTTGAGATGTCAACACTAAGTCATATAAGCTCAGTGAAGTATTTTTTTATTTGAGTGCCTGCATGACCTATGTTAAAGTTGTTGCTAGATCTCTACTGTTGGGCGTATGTTTATCAGCAGTGACTTGGTCCATTGGGCCCAACAATTTTATTTCATTCATAGTTGTTTTGTCATTTTTTTCAGAATTATTGATTTAGGCGTATCATGTTTTCTGGATGATTCACCTTCATGGTCTGTGTTTGGTTTACCGTTAGGTGGTGTCATGGGTACTGCATTTAGCGGGGTAGGTTTAGGAGGTCCTAAGGCTAGCCATTGACACTCCTTCTCTAAGCGTTCGCGTGTAAGTTTATCTGCTAGGCGTTCTCGTGTGTGGTGTGGGATTGCGATTGGTTTCGGAGCCTCAGGTTGCCTTGGGATTCGTACTACGTATGGAGAAGGGTGGGGTTGTGGTTGGATGGTTGTATGCTGTTGAGTTCCAGGCTGGCTGGGCACCTTGATGACATAAGGACTGGGTTTACTTTGTGTTTGCGAAGTGGAGGATTGGCAATCATTAGGACGTTCGGGTATCCTAACGATGTATGGAGCTGGCCTAGCTAGAGGTTGTACCTCCACTGTTGCTACCGCAGGTGGTACTTGGACTATGTAGGGAGTGGGCCGAATAGGAGGTGTTGGTGAGTTTGTGGTAGTAGCGGCAGGAGGTATGCGCACCACATATGGTTTTTCGCATGTCAAGGTGTTAGAAGGTGCTACGATGGGGGGTACTCAGATGACATAAGGTTTCTGTGGGGGACATGATAGTTGAGAAACAGATGTTTGTATAGTAGGAGGAATATGCACTACAAATGGTTTATTAGATGTTTGCTGCTCATGGTCGGAATAGATAGTGTTAATGCTAGGTGTTTCAAATTTGTTATCAAGGTAGATTGTGTTGATCATGTACGATGCCTCTTTGGTATTTAGAGGATCTTTATAAACACCCATGGCCTAGTTTTGTGGTTGGACGTAGTTGGCTTCATCAAAGGTGATCTGACCTCCATCAATCATTCATTGGATGTCTTGTTTTAGGGTGAAACAGTAATCCGTGCCATGTCAATTACGTTGGTGATAGTCGTAAAAATGGTCCATTCCAAAGCCTTTTGGTACTGGGGGCTCATCTGGCGTTGATAGGCTTGGGTTCTGAACTAGTTGAGAGAACTGATCATGCCTCTGGATGGCTACAGGGGACAACTGTTTATGTTTCATTAATCTAGCCTTCAAGAGTTGGTCGAACAGCTGCAATGGTTTCATGGGTAGTGGTGTGTATTGGGAGGGTTCTTTCCTCTCAAAGTTTCTCATATGATTCGGTGTTGGGTTTTGTGATGAGGACGATTCTGGTGTGGTTTCGGGAGTGGGTTTAGCATGGTTAGTAAGGGTAAGAGGCAGTTTGCTTTGTTGTCCCACATTTGCTTGTTGTGTTTCTACTACTGCTACTATCGTTGTTTTAACCTTTTCTTTATCCTTTTTACTGTGTTGGTTCTTAAAGGCTGAGTACGCAGGATCATGATTGTTTTGTGCTGCCTCTTCTATGTTTTTAATTTGTACAAACACTTGACTCAGAGTGCGTGCATTGAGGTAATATAGTTTGGATTTCACAAAATCATTGACAACCCCTTTTAGGATGGTAAGAAGACACGTCTCTGGAATCGGCTCATGGAGCTCGTTGAGAGGAGCACTCCACCATTGGATGAATTTCTAGACAAGTTCAAGGGGTGCTTGTTTGACCTGTATGAGGCTATCTAGCGTTGCTTCGGGTTTCAAGTTATACTTGAACCTGGTGACGAATTGGTGCAACAAATCTTCCAGAGAAGATATGGAGTTTTGTGGTAAGGCCCGATACCAATCAAGTGCTCTCCCAGTGAGCGACATGGGGAATACTTGTAGAATGGCATGTGGCCATGCCTGAAGTAGTGCACACTCTAGTCTGAACGTTATGAGGTGAACGTTAGGGTCTATCTCCCCTATGTATTTGGTCAGCGTAGGCAAAGATACACCCTTGGGTAATGTTAGGGGCAGAACCGAAGAGCTAATAGGGTCATCGTGATAGAAGTCCACTACCTTCAGTTCTCCGTCGGGGGCCATTTTGAGGCATTTGACCTCATCAGTTAGCTCCTGCATTAGTTTTTTAGCGTCGACCCAGTCTTGTGTAGTAGGGGAGATGGCAGGTTGGGGATGTTGTACAGTATACATGTTAGACTGTTGGACAATGGGTTGGAAGGCAGAAAGTTGTGTAGTTGGAGGCTGTACTTGCGGGATATTTCTAGCGGGTGGTACTAGGGGCGACACATTGTAGGAAAGGGGTTGTTGTTGTTGTGATTGTCCTTGAGGGATGTTGGCCGGTGGAATTGTGTGAGGTGGTATGTTATAATGAGGGGGTTGATGTGATTGAGCACCAATCGTTGCCCATTGTTCGATCATGTTTTGTGTAGGAATCCCCTGAACTTGTTGGGTTACAGCGATGAAAGGGGCTCCGTGGGTTTGGATCTGGGGGATATAATGAGCAGACGTAGAAGCTGGTATCACATGCAGCATCCCGATCACTCAGGGTGGGAAGGTTGCTCCTACGTTATTTTCAGGGGGTTGTACTTGGGAGGATGGGGCTACGGTTGCAATGGGGAGAATAGCAAGAGGAAGTGTATTGAGTTGCAGGTCGGTTGCAGGAGGAATATGAACAAGTGCAGATGATTCTTGTTGAGGTATTTGTGCTTGGGTGAATCTAAATGGTTGAAGGGATGTAATTTCCCCTGTGGCTAGATGAAACAATGGGTTGACATAGGTTTGTGGACTAAGAGTATGGTACAAATCTTCATGCTCGGATTGGGCTGCGAAGTCATCCTCCTCTTTTGGTTGAGGATTTACTACAGGCTGATCTAGAGACTGGCTCCTTTGCAGGAGGAGTTGTGAGATGAGCTCAAAGTAAGGCTCTAGAAGAGGGATGATATCGTACGGGGAAGGAATGAACTCTTGTCCTCCCCTATAGAAAAGTTCGTATTGCCTCTTAACTTCCATTTTGGCTCGGTCCATGGCTAGGCCAACTTGTATTTTCACGCATATGAAATTGTACTGGTCCTGAGTTATGATGTTAGACGATGGGTTTCTCCCTTGCAATCTAAGAGACTGATGAGGCCCTGTTGTGGCTTGTACCACGGGCTGTTGAACGGCCATGGTGCCTACAAGGTCTGTGACCTGGGTGGTTGTAGCGTTAGAGTTTGCAGTGTTCATGATGAAGGGTTGAGAACACAACACCATGAAGGGATATGCAACTGGTATACTTAGTACGGCGTGAACCTACATTCATGGCATACAGCATATAAACTGGGTCTCAGCGTATAGGCTTCAACGACCAGCGTATAATGACAGCGTATAGGTATACAACGTATAGTGGCAACGTAGAGAATCTACGGCGTAGAGCGTACAGTGTATATGCTAAGCAGCGTAAACAAAGTCTACAGCGTAGAGCATGCAGAGTAAACTAAACAGCGTAGACAAAGTCAGCGTACAGCATAGACAGAGTCTACAGCATAGAGAGTGCAGCATAAACTAAACAGCGTAGACAAAGTCAGCGTACAGCGTAGACAGAGTCTATAGCATAGAGAGTGCAACGTAAACTTAGCAGCAGCATATACGTCGACAGCGTAGACAGAGTCTTGTATGCAGCATAGACAAAGTCTACAACGTAAAGTGTGCTACGTATATGTCAGCAGCGTAAACGCTGGGGATTTTGCAGATAGGGTCGGCGTGTAGTCAGCAACGTAGACGCTGGGAGTTCTGTAGACAGGGATGGCGTATACTCAATAGCGTAGATGCTGAGAGTTCTGAAGCATAGTAAGTTTTACGCAATTTGGCCCTCCTTCTAGCGCCAATTTTTGTACCATCCGAAATCATCGGTCTCTAGATGGAAGGAAACAAAAATCGGGAGATCTCCGGACACACACAAAAGACCCTACCTTCGCTTGAGGGCAAGCTGGAATTAATGAAGGCAGAGTACCTTGAGTGGTCCGCACGCGGATCAGGCAAGGATTTCCCCGAACGTACACCAAAGTGCTATATGTTGAGTTATATGTAAATGGTGTACCAGATGTAAAACAAAATGTAAATAGTGTAACTGGTATAAACAGAGCGTAAACGTACGAGGGCGTAAACGGTAAACATGCAACAATTAATGACAAACTGTAACAGGTTTTAGGAAGAAAATGTAGCAATATTATTGCAAAATGAGAGTTACAATGCACCAGTCTAACGCAGTTGTGGCTTTAACACAAGGCGGACAAATAGCCCTGGTGGATGCAGGGATGACTATGTGCTGGTTCGAACTATAGGCACAACGTAGAGGTTGTATGCTCAGCATGTAGGGGAAGATACAGCATATAGGGTTTCTGCTCTGGTTCTTAGCATCTCTATTTTTCTCTCTCTAGTTTGCTCAAGATTGCCCACCCCGATCTAATGAAAAATTGGGGTTTTTATACAGGTTTAGACTTTAGACTCAGGTTGGGTGACATGTGGCATGTTGATCGAGTGCAAAAGAATGAAATGTTACAAGTGTATAACATGCTACATCTGTTGGGCGTAGACCATGGGCGTATATGCTAAGCATATACACTAGGCGTATACGCTGTGTCTACTGGGCGTATACGCTGGGCGTATACGTTGGGTGTGCAGGATGTACATGCTCAGTGTATAGACTCCAAGATGCATGATGTCAACACCTGATGATTACTCTGTCCATGTGAGTTGATGCTCTGTGCCAAGTCTTGCTCTGCAGTACTATTTCCATGCCATCTTTGGGGATTGCATGTTGGGCGTATACATCAGTCGTACATGCCGAGCGTACTTATGAGGCGTGTACGCTGGGCGTATATGCTGTGGAGGTGAGCTTGTGTGTATACGCTGGGCGTATACGCTGTGAATGTGAACTTGATCATATACGCTGGGTGTATACGCTATGGAGGTGAGCTTGGGCATATACATTGGGTATATACGCTGTGAATGTGAACTTGAGCATATACGTTGGGCATATACGCTATGGGCACAAACTTGGGCCTATACGCTGGAAACGCATACTTAGTAAAAACTAAGTATGTTGAGCTCCAAATTTGCCATTTCTAATAGCAAATTTTGTCATGGTCATCAGTGGGTCCCAGGGAACTACTCCTTGTTGAGTTCAACTCCGCTCGAAGCTGTCTATGGGGCCCTCAAGCTTTAGCCATGCTGGGGAACATCATGACTTAGCTCGATTCTTATTGGAAAAGTAATAAGCTTAGAATTTTGTGGTGTTTCACCATCAAGATTACGCATAATAAGAATGCAATAATCCTACAACTTACTTGTGATGGTCCCACGTCAGCCACGAAAGGAACCTATTCCAAGCCAACCCACAAACATTGCATGATCTCGTCCTCAGTAAGTTTAGACCAAACTCCATCTCCTAAATTAGTTCCAGCCTTAACCTTCCCCTTTTCCACAAGAGTCCATCGAGGCTATTCATGAAAAAAGGAAGGGACAGTGGTTTCCCCGCCAGGTAGGGTTATTTCCCTTTCTGGAGAGGCGCTTACTGTCACTTGCTCCTGAAACTTTTCGTACGCACCAAAAGCACCAATGATATCAAGAAATAGTTAAAGGAACCGTGCGCTTCAACTGTAGAATCCCTGTAATGTTGGCGGTAGGCAGCACATTCTTGCTTATACACGTGCTTATCATCTTTCTATGTCTTCCCCCATTCTTGGACCATCGCGCAGTAATCCTTCCAGTCTTGGTTCCTCTAGGCTAGGAGGTTCATTTGTATTCATTGCTCAATGAGTTCACAACTGGCTTGGACATTATTTCTGACAACCATCCAATAGCGGGCGTAATCAATTACAGTTGTCCGCCAGTTCTCATCATGGGCCTCTCAAGCTAGCAGAAATTCATTGTGGGACTCTAAGTCCTCAACCCTACGAGTTAGGAATGTCTTCTCGTTTTCTATCTTATGCAACCTCTTCCAAAGAACTTCATTGACATTCTAGCACTCCCATAAAGAGCGGGTCGAGAGTAATGCACATTTACGCATTTCATCATAAAGGCTGTGAGGCACTTTAGTTAGCTCTGGTGAGGGTTCGAGTGTGGTGTCCAAGTCGATGGGCTCTTTGGGATCCCATCTGAGGGGAGATCCTGTAACATAAAAATAATAGTGAGACGTAACAAAATGATACAATATCATAATGCCAACAATCCCTGCGTTATAACACTTGAGTACCAATCTCAAGATCGATCTGCTCTAAGCGGCCTATCATATCCTCCGCAATGCCTTTCATAAAGGCAAATTTATCAGGGGTCTCGCCTCAATGCTGAGTCAATGCCACTAACAAGGGCACAATGCCAACATCAGAAGTACCTATTATGCAAACAAAAATGCATTAGATGCAATGTGATAGACATAAAGGATGATTGCGACATTACGATAATGCAAAAACTTGCTTCAACAAAATCCTCGATGGCAGTAACATGAGACTGCCCTCTTAAGCAAATTCACCTGCAACAAGCTCCTCCTTTTTTCCCAGTTCATCTGAAAGGACTTCAACATCCTCTACTTCCACCTCTTATTCGTGCACAGGAATCTATGTGCTGCCTGTGTTACTAACAAGGGCCTCCTTTTCCAAAATCGGGGCCCCTCTTTCACATTGTATAACTATTGCCCCTATTTTAGGGGTCAGCTCTGCTACATTCTTCCCTTTGTCTTCTTAAGAAAATAGTTAAACAAAACACTTACAAAAGCTACATGACATCACATCTATACGCAGCGTAAAAAATATATAAACTAATTACACATCTCTTTACTTACCAACTGGGGGATCATTCCTATGAAACTTAATTTGCAACCTCTTCCTTTCTACATCAGTCAAACCAGTGGACTCCACGGTCAGACGAGGCTTTTTCCGTTGGACTGACAAATCCACTATTTCTACTACAAGGTGCTTCCCCTTCGACATGCTATCGATGAAAAAAGGGAGCGCTCCACCCACGCTGTCCTAGCCCCGTGTACAAGGCACTGCCAAACTATTGGTGGTAAGTGAAAGTGAATCCCCAATGCCTTTGGGAGGATCTTGCGATCGGGTAGTGCCAAAAACCTGGGAAATCCAAGGCTTAGAAATCTGGTGACGATCCTTTTGCACCCAGATTCCATCTCTCTGAACCACCAAGAATTCAGCAAAATGTTGAAAGGAAGCTATAAAGAAGGAAAAATGCACGTTGAATTGAGACTCAAGCTTCTTGCGAAGCTTAACCATTTCAGCTTATAGGTCTTTAGCAAAGTAGCTAGTCCAACTATACCACGTCCCCTCCTCCATAACCTCTTGCATGATTCAAGCCTGTTCTATGGTAAGGATTCTCCCCTAGGAAAGCAACTTGGGAAAGGCGTGGGCTCGGAAGAGGGGGTAAATGGTATGGACCACCTCCAGCTTGATTTTATCAGCAAGGATTCCTTTCACTTCCTTGATAATCTCTAGCCACTCCTCTATCTCCTTCTAATGCTTAGAACTCCTTTTTGACTTCTCCTCTACTGGAAGGTTTTCAAAGGGAATGCCAAAAAAGTCAGTGAATAGTTGAGTGTCAATGTCAAAACTTACACATACATTACGCATGCGTATGCAAAGATGCTCAGCTTCTTTGCTAAAAGAGTTAACTAGGATTAACATTTCACCCGCGATAACGTTGGGGGTTATAGCCAAAAATAATTCCATTAGTCCAGCTTCTTGGAGGTTATTGGTTAGGATAGCTAGGGCCGCACTATGGCTGAGCCAACGCTGCACCTCTTTTATGTCACCATAATGAAACAGAAGACTGTTCGCTTCACACCCGGAGGCCATAACAGTGATCTCCCGTGATTCCCTAACTGTAAACATATGACAAGGGTTTAGACAATATAGCAAAATAAAATTATTTCATACATTGTTTCCACCCCGTAAGATTGTACAATAAACCATCATAGCATAAATTACTGCGTTTGAAAGGTGAAGGAAATGGTGGGATTTTCTCTTGCACGTTTGTGGCAGTGAGAGGACAATCCAAAGTCCACTCCTTGTCCAACCATCTGAGCCTTTTGCACTTGGAAAAAAATTCAATGTAGTGGTTAGGGTAATGTGGGATTTCCAATTCTAGTTGTCCCATAACAGCAAAACGTACATTGCTAATAGAGGTGAACTCCTTTTATGGCCATTTCGGTCATAGACAACATATCTGTATCACCCTGGAGACCATCGTTATTAATAAAAAACCTACATCACAGAATGTAGACAATTGTTTACACGGGTCACAAATTCAGACAAGTAGTTAGCATAATTATGACAATCTGGAAACACTTACCCACCTGCATAATACACAATCCTAGGTGGATTCTAGAAATAGGTTGTAATATGACGAGCCACGAACAGTGTGTTGTAGGCATGATAATAATTAAACCTAGGCATGTCCCAGATCCAAGACAAATGCCTCAAATCCCTAGCACTCTGTTCACGGTCTTGCACCCGCACGGTGTCGATTGAGCCATCCACCAAAAACATCAAGATGCTCTGTGTTGATCCAACCAATAATGTCTCCAAAATGGCACCGGCTATCTCGGTCAACAGATGTGACCAAATAATTAAGCTATAATTGCGTAACAAAAACTACAGGAACTCCTGCACGCCTCTTCAGAACCAGAATGCCTCCTCCTTTACACGAGCATGAGGAGAAGGAACATTGGCCACTGGGACATGTAAACAACACAGAACGCCCACGATATCCAAGACAATCAGGATGGACTTTAGCGTAATCCTTTACAATGAAATAGACTTCCATTAGGAACAATAATATGGACATACTAACGACATACAAAAACGATAAAAAAAAATTTCTTCATTACACAACACTAGGATTTCTGTTATCTTGACTCCCAGGAGATTGCAAGTTATGCTAGAAATGCATTACGAAAATCGCCTAAACCCTTGCCATCGTGCAAGGTATGTCCCTGACAATGGCAATAAAAGTAATATTGCATATTATCCCAGCGTAACATGTAATATTTATGGGCAAGATGATGAAATCATATTCATACTACATAAGGGTATAGTACCTGGACTTCCCCAATTATGCATTATGTATGCGCAACATCGTCCAACATCATCCAAACCCTTGCGACTACGCAAGGTCTGTCCCCGACAACAGCGATAGCGGTAATAATACAAACTACGATAACATAGCTCACGTGACCAGGTATCAATGCTGCCATAACACTCATCTTCAAAATAGGTACAATTGTGATGCCATAACGATGGAAGTAACAGCCATGTAGGAGGGTAAAAAAACCACCTACCAAGTGAGTGGAGTAGCCTCCAGCGTTTCGATCCTAGCCTTTGAAACCCACTGTAAACCCTCCTGCGCTTCATCAATCTTCATCAATTTGACATGTTTACCTCTGGTCTTCAGCACCATGATCACGACTGAAAAACCTTCACAAAATAGTCTGCTTACGTCTTGCTTCTTCTTTCCTTCTGTTATAGCCTTGTTCAAATTCGTAATGTTGCTAGTCTGCTTTGAGGACAAATCGCCGACTTATAAATGAATTGATTGAAACTAACTGTTGCATGCTCGATCAATGTAGAATTTTCTCGAAACGCAGATATGTCAGTATGACATGCATGAAAATCACAACATTAATCTCGTAGATATCGTATAGATTACGGTCTGAAAAGACCCTAAACTAACGCGTGGATCATTGTCTCATAATTCAATCACATTAAATACGACCTGCACAAAATTCTAAATTACCTGTCTTAACACGCTAGACGCACCACATTACACTCTCTATCATAGTTCACAGAAACCTTACATTGACATCTAGAAAATTGAGCTTACCGCTTTCTCGCAAATCACGCATATGGTAACGATCCACTAAGACCTTAAAATGGTAGCTATTTAACATGTACCACTAAAGCATGAAAACCTTTTATTGTTTCAACAAGTTGACAAAAGGCAATGTAACAACCTCCATTTTTGGTGATTTTGCAGGTCAATTCGCAAATGGATGCAACTTTACTTGCACCCCTAGCCTTAACAAGCCCATACAGGGAAATTGTTAGATAGCTCAATCACTCACTGATAGGGACTGACACTTCCCTTTATGATACAACCATAGAAATATCAGAAGTATCCCCAGACTAGCTAGAACACTTGGCCCAAACCCTAGACCTGGAAGCTAGCGATGTGACTAAGGATTCCCTCATTGAGGTCCCTGTGGTTACGCATAAAGGAGGAAGCAAAACCCTAAAAACTAGTTCTCTCCTTGACCAAAAAATGTAGAATGATATATCTCGAGTGCTCCAAGATAACATTATGATGTTCAAATGGTCGTACAAAGATATGCCAGGTTTAGATCCAAGGCTAATACAGCACAACATAGTTTTAGACCTGCATATCAAAGCTGTTAAGCAAAAAGCACAGAAGATTAAGCCTAAAATCATGTTAGTAGTGCGTGAGGAAATCCCTAAGATATATCAGGCTAGTTTCATTCGTGCGGTCAATTATTCAGACTGTGTGTCGAACATCGTAGTTGTCTCTAAGAAAATGGGAGGAATACGCATCTATATAGACTTCCGTGATCTGAACAAGGCCACAATTAAATACAACTTCCCATTACCAAGTATCGACCAACTTATCAATACAACAGCTAGGCATGCGTTACTATCCTTCATGGATGGGTTTTCAGGCTATAATCAAATCTGTATCAACCCAGAACACTAATTGACCATGACTTTCATGATCCCTTGGGGAACTTTATGTTATACCATGATGCCCTTCAGGTTAAAAAATGCTGGAGCAACCTATCAATGCACTATGACATACATCTTTATTGATTACCTCTTAGAGAGATTGAACAACTACATAGACAACATAGCTGTCAAATCTAGGAAGTCAAAAGATCACTCAGGAGACCTAGAATTAGTCCTTAAATGATGTCTCAAACACAACCTACGACTCAACCCAAAAAAGTGCATATTCAGAGTCAAAATCGAGCGCATGTTGGCATTTTTAGTATCAGAGACTAGCATCTGAGTTGACCCTAACAAGGTTAAAGCCATCATCGATATGGCATCATCTACAAACCTCAAGGAACTACGTGGGTTGTAGGGTAGGTTGCAATTTATTAAGTGGTTCATCTCGAGGTTAATAGACAAGTTACACCCTATGCAAAATTTGCTCAAGAAAGGGGTTAACTTCGAATAGACCGAGAACTGCCAATGTGCATTTGACAGTCTGAAGAAAGAGTTGTTACACTTGCCAACAGTTTTCCTGCCACAAAGGGATCAGCCTTTCTACATATACCTGGCAAGCTCAAGGATGTCTATAGCTACGTTGTTGTGCCAAAGAAGGGACGATGGATCAAAAGTTCCTATCTATTACCTAAGTCATGCTCTATTTGCGTACTATCTCTTCCATAGCCAGGTTAACATAATCTATAAAAACAACATTCTGCAGGCCATCACCAAAAATTTGTACGAAAGCAGTAGGATAGCATGTTGGAAAGCCATCACAGTGGAGTTTGACTTGCACTACATTAGCCAATCTTCCACAAAAGGCCAAGTGATAGCTAACCAGCTTGAAACATCTCCAATTAACAATCAAGCCATGATAGCGCCCAAGTTTCCCGATGAACAGATACGTAGTTTAAGCCCTGTATCAACAAGCCTCTAAGTGATGTTATACTTCGACGGAGCTTTGACTACCAGAGGCGGTAGTGCTGCCACCGTTATTACGCTCTCCCCTAAGGATGTGCATCCATGGGCTTACCGCCTGGCCTTCCCTTATATGAATAATGTGGTAGAGTATGAGGGGCTCCTTAGGGGATTATTGACAGCCAGGGAACTCAACGTTCAATACCTGGCAATTCGAGGTGATTCGATGCTCATTATCAATCAAATCATAGGAGTCTACGCTTGCAAAGCTATGCATCTGCAGCCCTATTGTGATATGGCTAAAGATATCCTAAAATAATTCATGACAACTAATGCCCAACACGTCCTGCGTAATGAAAACGTTGTAGTCGATGCACTAGCCACACTGGCCTTAAACGTGCCACCACATTTGTTTGCCACTTGGCCCATTTTAATGATGGAATGTATAGAGCCTGTCATTCAATCAGTGCAAATTTCTTCTCTAAGCACGAGTGAAACGTCAGAATGGTACGATAACATTAAAGCCTACCTTCTGCATGACAAACCACCACACGAGCTAACACCTGCATAAAAAGATGCAATATGCAAGCATGCTAGGCAATATGTCATCATTGGAGATAGTACTCTCTATAGACGCTCTTTTGATGGCGTATTGTTAACCTGCATCAACAATGACCAAGTGCAACAAATAATTAGTGAAGTCCATGAAGGATTATGTGGGAGACATATTACCCCATGAGCTATGGCTGCTAAAATTAGACTCTTAGGGTATTATTGGCCGTACATGGAACGAGATTTCCTAACTAAAGTTAAGACATGTGATACATGCCAACGTTACGCAAATATAATACATGTGTTACCAATAGAATTACACACCATGCAGATCACTTGACCATTCCAACGATGGGGACTAGACATCATAGGCCCCATCACACCTAAGTCTTCTGCAGGACATAGCTTCATCATCACCGCCACCAAGTATTTCACAAAGTGGGTCGAGGCTATTCCCCTACAAAAGATTACATCTAAACTGGTTTTCCATTTTATCTTAGACAATATAGTAACCAAATTTGGGCTTCCTATGACTATTGTGACTGACAATGGGCCACAATTCAGTAGTATAGAAACCAAATCTTTTTGCAATAACCTTGGTATCAAGCAATCTTTTTCCTCACCCCATTACCCACAAGAAAATGGTCAAGTAGAAGCAACAAACAAGGTAATTATCAATCTACTCAAGAAGATGCTTAGCAACAATAAAAAATGATGGCATGAAAAAATCCTCTACATGCTAAAGGCCTATCGTACGACATGCAGAACAACTACTGATAGGACACCCTACAGCTTAGTCTATGGATTTGAAGCAGCGTTGCCCTTGGAACTACAAATCCCCTCATTGTGGATGGTCCTCTCCACGGTTATAAATGAGACTCAACACAATGAGTCTAGGATCGTGGATTTAGACTCAGTGGAGGAGAAATGCATCCAAACGCTCGACACCATTGAAAGGTATTAAGACAGGCAGAGATAGAAGCATCATCACAACTTGCATCAACGATCGATCAAGAAAGGAGACTTGGTTCTCAAGGCTATTCGTGAACCAAAGGGAACATTCTCTACAAGTTGGGAAGGCCCTTTCTTGGTTATCAACGCATACGACAATGGAGAATTCAGGCTAGCAGACATCAATGGCAACGAACACCCGAATCCAGTGAATCATGTGTATCTGAAGTGGTACTACATCTAAACATCAACTCATCTCAAACGCAAGGTAACAAACATCTGCTACGACATAAAACTAGCAAATTTGTACATGTATGCTACGACGTAAAACTAACATTTCTTACACGCATCCGCCAAGACACTAAACTGGCAGAGTTTCTGACCGTCCGCCATGACGTGAAACTGGCAAGGTAAGCATACATCTGACTGAGATGCTAAACTAGCACAAACTTGTCCTTTGGTCATGACATAAAACTGACACCCGTAGCATGGTCTGCTGGGACCATAAACTAGCTCTTCCACCATTCGCTACGACGTAAAACTAGTAGGTTTCACTCTGCCCAGACGTTAAACCGGGACCATGATCTGCTAAGACTTGAAACCAACAACAACAGCCAACCGGGACTCAAAACTGGAATCAGTCCACAAACAACCCATGAAGCAAGCGAGCATGATCACTCTTGCACTACATCCCTACCAGATGGAACGGGTAAGGCATTGGAATAGACGCAACACTACTACCTCACTGGCATCCTACTGATTTCTCGGATATGCCGAAAGGCATGCTACTGATCCCTCGGAGATGTTGCTATGATAGCCACTCTGTAGTTGCAGCTCTTGGGATCAACTTCACTGCTTGGAGCCCCAAATAAATTATGGTCATCCATAGTTTCAGTACCTCCACTCATCGCCACCACCAGATTCTGGCTTAGCAGATTCACCTGACTAGTTCTTTGCCCAGTCGATTGAGCAAGATGAATCTGGCTATCGACGATGGCTTCATGAATAGTGGCATCAACATAGGGACCCTTGCACCTTGCTACGGTCCCTCTTTCGTGGCCTCTGCTCTCCTTTTCACTTTGGATGGTACTTGTTTCAACAGCCTCCCCCCCCCCCTAGCAATTAGGATGATTGCTTTTGCTCTCTGTTCTCTGTTACATTTTGCAGGTTACTTGTTACAACAGCATTGATCGAGAATGCATTCATTAGAAGGTGAGGTGTCACAGTGTTCTGAAGTGGCTGCTCAGACTAGCCTAGCTACTTGGAAGTGCAAACCCTACCTCTCCCTCCATCAGATACCTTACTTTGCTTTCTCCTTCCCTTATCCTTATGACCGTCTTTACCCTCTTCTTTGTTTGTACAGAGTCTGAACATTTAATCAATTCTTTCACATCATCATGTCCATGAATTGACGTAACGCAACTCGCCTCGTGGAATGTAATCTGCAAAAAAAGGCAAAGCTTGGAAAAATGGATGTAAACAACTCATCCAAGCCATACGGGCGTAACACAACTCATCCGTGCAAGCCTTTCATATGCAGTATGGTAGCGTAACTTCTCACAAATACACTCGTGAAAGGACACCTAATGACTTATTCACAAAATTTTTATGTTCACATGCTTGAGTCTTCCCCGAACCTCCCTCCTCTCACTTCTTCAAAATCCCTCCTATGCTCCTCTCCCCACCTTCACACTTCCAAGTTTGACAGAGCAACATTTGAGCAATTTCCGACAAGCGTTGTTGGTGCCTTTACCTCTAAATGTCAACAAAGAGGGGCCATTGAAACACCATGAAAATTTTGAGGCCTCAATAGTTTAGCAAGTTCCCTTTCTGGCTAAGGGTTTGTTATGCCACGCTATGCAGCATAGCGTAATAAACTCTAGAGGACAGAACAAGACAAGGGGTGCACGATGGCAAGCCTTCAACTTTGCAAGTTTTCTATGTTTCAAAAATCTTAACTTTTCGCACATTACGCCACATTACGCAACATAGCGTAACGTAGCATAACGCAGCGTAATGCTAGAAGACCATCCATTGCAACAACAGAGATGGCAAGATTCGAGACCTCGGTGGTCCAGCAAAATATCAAGGCTTAAGCAATGATCTATAGCGTGCCGCACATTTCAGCAAGTTTTCTTTTTCGGTTAAGGGGTCTATTACACTACATTATGTAGTGTAGCATAATAAACCCCAAAAGGACTGAACAGAAACAAAGGAAGCATGGTGACAACACTTCAATTTTTTGTAGGTTCGCTATTTTACACTAAATTACGCTATGCAGCGTAATCTAGCATGACGCGGCATAATACAAGCAATGACAAAGATAGCACAATTCAGGCATTAGCAATTCATACGTCAAAATACACTCTCTAGTGTATTGCAACGTAACCAAAGAACAATTTTTTGCCAAAGCTCCAACAAAAGTGGTTTACGACACATTACACTTTAGAGCATAATGTAGCGTAGCGCCGCAAGCTTCAAACACAAACACACCAAGTCAATGGCATCTTGTAGATTCAGGACACACATCATCTAAACCATGTTTTTCTCCTGACCCTAACCTTATAAATATTCCAGTTGACAAAGATCAAAGGGTTGGCAAAACATTTCTCTAGATTGACAAATTTTCTCCGTGAGCAATTTTCTTTCATTGGTAATCGTTGACAACTTTTGGCAAAGATTGACAAGAGAGCAAAAGGGGATCAACGATCATAAGAACATCGAAGGTGATTGGCAAGAATCCTTGATTAGAAACAGCCAGTTAATGGATATTCTTCTTCAGGTCTGACTTCCTTATGCCCAGATTGGCTAGAACAATGTAGATCAACCTTTGTTTGTTTTATCTTTAAATAGCTTTCTCATTGTTGGCACATGCTTCGTCTAAACCAAAGTCCGCCTGTAATCATTGTATCCAACATATTTTTTTCATAAGTTAAATCCCAGATCTTGGGATTGCATGCTCTCTAAATCCGATCTCCTATGTCCTATCTATATGGATTTTGTAATCTCTTTAAATCATTTACATTATTTTCAATTACCTTCGAGATTAACGATATTATATCTCCTCATAAAAATCATCATTTTTCCATCTAGTTTTTATTGATTAAGTAAGTCCCTGTCTGATCGACAAGATCGTTCAATGCACCTCAAATTCGTCTTCCCCAACACGACCCTCGCATAGATCTGGGGTTAGAACTATGTACACGGACTTCTGCTCGGTATTTCCAACGACCAACATTTTTCATCGTTGCAGCTCTCTTAGTCAAGCTTTCTCTTAGACTAAGAGCATACAAGACATGGCTAAGGCAAGCAAAGACCTAGCCTACATCGCTTACAAAAATACCTTCGCCAAGAAGGACAAGGGTAAGGCCCCAACAACCACAATGGCCACTGTGGCAACCAAGGCCAAGCCCAAACCTAGCAACAGCAGTAGCAAGAATAATAAGAAGCCAGTCATACCCGTGGCCAACCCCATGCCCAAACAGGGCCACGTGCTGCAACCAGCTACACCTATGCCTGAGACATTTGCACAACCCAAACCCAAATTTGAATGCAAAGATTGCTCAAAGTACACCCCACTGCCTCTCAAGCCTTCAGAACTCTTGAAGAAACTATTGGCAGTGGGATACATCCAACACAAGCAAATGATGGAAGAAGCAAACGCAAGACATCAATGCTACTGTGAGCTTCTTAGGAACCCCTCTTTGGCCCTGCCTAATGAGCCTCTAGTTCCTAGGGGTTTCAGGCTGGACAGGTTTTGTGACTACCACCAACAGTGTGGTCACAACATGGATTATTTTCTAGCATTGCAAGATGACATCCAAAGATTAATCGACTAGGGAAAACTAGTGCTGGACAAAAGCAACCCAGTACATCCTAAAAACCAATCTATGTATGTCTACATGGATCCCCTCAATGTCAAAAATGTCGGTTACATCATCAATGCTATCGATATTGATAGTGATCCCAGGCCACCCCAGTAGCCGTTTGTGATCCGTGTGCCTCAACGTAGTGCACCAGCACCATCGGTGGTTGGTCCAAGCTCGTAGCAGCCACTCATTCTGAAAGTCCCACCATGCGCATCCACATTTGCACCACCTATTGGCTAGGCCATGCGGCCTCGTCAGTTAACACCTCTAGCTCCATTCATCATCAGGGGGTCGACGCCTTCGACAGCCCCTATCTCGTGCAATAGAGCTAAATAGCCTTCTCGCCCTGTAAGGCGAGAAGTCCACTTGGTGGCGAGACGTCGAACGGAAGTATCTTTAAGGGTATCCCCAAGCCTATGTCTTCACCTCTTGCATCTACACCTTTGCCCCCAAATACGAAGGTTGACATGACTACATAGCCCACATCACTCTGCTGACAAGGATCTGAACCCAGATCCAAAGTCACCTCTCCTCGAGAGATTCATCTTCTGGGACGAATCTAAGAGGAGGAAGGTGTCAAACAAGGGGGTGCCCAAGACCTTCTGGATGCCCTCACCCAAGTCAAGCAAGCTCTAAAGCAAAGAAATGCTACACTGAGCTTGTACAATCTAATCATGACATCTGTACCCCACTGCAAGGCTCTAATCTGCATGTTAACAGCAGTTCCGATCGACAAGAACATGCCAACGAAAGAGGAAGTGATCCATTCGGTCATGCTTTCCTCTATCCCCATGGTGTCCACAACACCTCAATTGACTTTCAGTAATGATGCCATTAGGGAAGATCCCGAAGGAGGTCAGGAGACTATGGCATCTCTCTTCATCACAATTCAAGTAGGCCAACACCGGATCCGAAGGGTACATGTTGATGATGGGGCTGCCACAAACTTCATTCCCTTCCCTATTATGGACAATTTGGAATTGGTTGACTAGATCAAACCCACAACAACATCATGTCTAAGGTCCTTCAATGGGGCATGCGTCCTGGTGAAGGGCATAGTTCATGTAGACTTTGTAGCAGGGGACCAGTTCCCCATAGACACAATGTTCATCATGGTCGAGGAAATGCCCAGGTTTAATTTGATCTTGGGAAGATCATGGTTAGCGTAACCTAGGGTTGTCTCCTCGCCTATTCACCAGGAAATCCACTTATCATACACAGGCAGGGAGGTGGTGATCCATGGTGACGAAGTGGCAACGCAAGCAATTAGTAACATAAACATGGAGCAGGGCTTAAAGGTTACAACCTCCAAGAATGAGGCACCTGCTCACACATGCACTAACCATCCAACGGGAGGGTCAGCCCAACAAGCCAACCTACAACTCGAAAATGCATGGGTTGAGTTGCCCTTCCAAGTGGGGGATAACAATGTGAATGAGGGCCCTGGCGAAACACCTCGGCCTTACATTTCGATCAACCCATGATGGGTCAAGAAGCAGCTACGCATAGCATAGCAACCCTACTACTTCCTGCCTAGTTACCATCCTTATACATTCGTGGCTTCTTTACTTTGTTAACATGTCGTCCTTTTGGCATGCTACACTATGGCCCGCAATGGCCTAAAACTAGCATCATTGCTTTCTGTTTTATTAAATATGTCATCCTTCTGGCATGCTATGCTATGGCCCGAAATGGCCTAAAACTAGCATCATCGCTTTTTGCTTTGTTAACGTACTATCTCTTTTGGCAATGGCCTGAAATGGCCTAAAACTAGCATTGTTTCTTTTCTCTTTGTTAACATATAATCTTTTTGGCATATTACACAATGGCCCAAAACAGCCTAAAACTAGCAATGGCCCGAAACAGTCTAAAACTAGCAATGGCCTGAAATGGCCTAAAACTAGCATACGAGAGCATGAAAAATTTACATGATAAACAAGTTAACGCAAAGTCAGTTTCTTTCCTAAAGTTTTTCATTTCATTCAAAACTTGTTCCTGTTGGGAATGTTTGTGAAACTTTTACAAATTTTCAAAATTTCAGCATTTCAAAATTGCAAAAATTTCAAAAATTTCAAAAAGAAAATCCCATCCTATCATGGGTTGTCTCTGTTTGCATCGCCTTCATCATTCACCTCTGCTTCATCTGCTTGTGCATCATCCTCTCCCGCGTTGCCTTCTACTGGTTCTTCATTCCATCCCTCTATGAGCCTTGCACCCTCATTTGGAGCCTGCATCATAGGAATGAAATAGTCAATTAGGGCAAAAAATGCAAACTACTATAACATAGCATGAGCATCTACACAGTAAAGTGACTAACTTGGGAGGGGCCTGTGTTGGTCTCAAAGGGTATCCGGTCTAGACCAAGCCTGAGGCAACGCTAGACCTCCTCTATCGTGATGTCCATCCAATGCCTATTGCTAGGTTCAGCATTCACAACAGTGGATTTCTCCCTTTCCACGGTCATCTATCTTAAAGGTCTTGGGGAAAGGGAGGTGGTTGCAGTCTCTCCTGTAGGAAGGTCCACTTTCAAGTTAGGAGATTCTGTAACCTTTACCTACTCTTTGAACTTAGTGTAGGCCTCAGAAGTGTTGATGGCATTCATGAATGCTTCATACATGAATGCCTCCATAGCAGTGCCTTTGTATAGTTTTTGATGGGTTTCATTCTCCAACTTGTACACGTGTTTGTGGTTTCTCTGGATTTGCCCCCATTCGAAAACCTTGGCACTGATATCTTTCATGTCTTGACACTTCTGTGCTAGCAAGTCCATCTGCATTTGCTGTTCGATTATCTCGTGAGTGGAATCAATGTTCTGATGAATGATAGTCCAAAACCTGACATAGTCATCTACAACCTTATGCCAATCCTCAACATCAGGGTTACAGTTTATGAGGAACGCATTCCTTGACCTGAGATCCTCCACCTCAGCGACCAAGTCAGCCTCTCTTTGCTTAGCCCTTTGGACCCATTTCCATAGGTCCTCATTAACGTGCTTATACTTCCATAGGGAGTACGCTCAGTGCAAGACACACTTGTAAGCCTTGTCGAACATGTGACGAGGCACCTCAGTCACATCAGGTGAAAGCGTAGGCATGGTGTCGACTTCCATAGGCTGTGCTAGGTCCCATTTGAGTCAAGAGGCTACCTCGACATGAAGAGTGTAACAATCGTGTTAACATGGAAAAATCAACAAACTCAAAATTTTTTAGCATAAAAACATAGGAGCATTTAATACTACTACTTAACCACATTAGGGTCCGCCTGCTGAAGGCGTTTGATCATGTCGTCGACAAGCCCTTACACAAACGCAAACTTGTCAGGGACTTTGACCCATGACTCTGCATGAATCAGAGAGGGCCCTGCGGCATCAATAGTAGCACCTATTACATGGCTAAGCATTACAGCAATGGCCAAAATGGACTATGATAAGGCATACGTAGCACCCAACTCACTAGCGTCTGACTGCGATCTTTCTTCTTGCTGATGCAAGATGATCGTAGTAGCCTCGGTTAAGGGCCCTGTTAAGTCCATACAAGCCCCTTCCTCATGCGATGGTGCCTTTTCTTTCAAGAGACCAGCGTATTTTTTATTCAAGGGAGGCACCTCTTCGTTGGTAAGAGGAGGCTCCCAAATGACAAGAGCCCCTGCCCTAGAGATAGGAGCTCCCTTATTCCTGATCAGGGCCCTTTCCTCCAAGACTGGGGCCTCCATGTCTTTATTCATTGCCCTCATCCTAAGGGTTGACACTTCTTCATCTTCTTCCTCTTCTTCTTCTTCCTCTGCTAGCAAAGAAACATGTTTGTGTTAGTCCAAAACAAATTAGCTCAAAGCAGATGCTACGCTATGCTACACCGCCTAGTGTAGCATAGTGTAGCAAAAAATAGCAAAGTAAGCATTACATGAAAGCATTTACCAATGGGGGTTGCATCCTCTGTAGCTTAAGCTGTAGTCTTCATCCCTCCTCCTCCTCCACCCGAAGGGTTTCCCTGGCTGGGGAAGGCCTCTTCTTTCACAAATCCTTGGGCATAGTCTCTGCTATGAGACATTCCCCCCACATCACACTACCGACTATAGCAAGGGTTGTTCTCCTACACTATCCTGGCCATGAACACTACGAGCCACCCAATCCTTGGTCATTACAGACAAAAACTCCCCAATTATTTCTAGGGGATCTTGGGCACATGTGGTCTAGAGGATCTGTTGAATCCATGGCTTGAAAATCTAGTCATGATCTCGCATGGCCCAGACTCCATCCTCCTGAACCACTAGAAACTCCATGAAGCGCTTTAGACAACCTATGTAGAAGCCATAGTGTATGTTGGAGCAGGAATCCATTTTTTCACAGAGTCCCAAAATCTCAGCCTGCAATCCCTTACATAGGAAGCTAGCCTAGTTGTAACGAGCCCCTTCCTCCATAACCTCCCACATTATCTAGGCCTGCTCGAGCCCCAGGACCTTCCCTTGGGTGAGAAGTTGGGGGAATAGGTAGGCACGGAAGACTGAGTAAATCTCCATGGTAGGGCCATCCTTAAGCTTCTCCATGGGGAACCCTTATTGCTCCTTAATGAGCCCCAACCACTCCTAGATATTCTTCTTCTAAAGGTTCAACTCCTGCTTGCACTTTGACCCTATGAGGATGTTGTCGGTAGGAACACCAAACAGGTCCGTAAATAGCTGGTCATTGATTTCAATGACCACCCGCACGCCCCGTACATGCATGCGAAAATGGCCCATCCTCTTAGAGAAGGAGTTGACCAGGGAAAGCATCTTAGCAGCATGAATGCTCAAATTTAGGGCCATGAATAGATCCATAAGCCCCACCTTTTGGATTTTCTTGACCAATGAGTCTGAGGCCCCCTAGTCTAACTAGTGCTAGCTCACCGCTACTTTGTTGTATTTGAAGTAGATGTTGGCCCCCTGCGTGTCGATGGTTACCATTGTCACCTATTGGGGCTTTTTCACCCCTGTAATAGTTTTCACAAAACACGCTTAGCATAATGACACAGGAAATAAAAGGATTTCAAAGATACTTGAGCATGTGACACTTACTTTTTGACCCACCAGGCGTATATGGTAACAGGAACAGCGGGAGTTCAACCATAGCTTCTTCAACTGTGACTAGCTTGAAAGGTTCTTCCCAATCCTTACACTGATTGTAGGGAACATAAAACGTGCTTGGGTAGGTATGGTATTCCCCCCCATACTGACCGATCACACCCACCTGCATGTTCTTGGCAAAAGAGAACTCCTGTAGGGCTAGCTGCACTATAGCCAGCAGACCTGATCGGTCATGAACCCCCTCATCATTGATAAAGAACCTGATGACAAACACACACTATTAGCATTCGGCCAGTATGGCCAACGTTGCACAACATAGTGGAGCAAGGCTGCAAAACTCACCTACCAGCACAATAGACATTCCCTTGTGGGTTCTGAAAGCATGTTGCCATGTAACGTGCGAGGAACAACATGTTGTACTGGTGATAGCAGTTGTATTCTGGCATGTCCCAGATCTAGGCTAAACACCTCAACCCTGTTGAGCATTAGCTAGATCCTTCCTCTTGCCTACTCATGATTTTCCTGTTGGTAAAAAATCTCAGGATGCCCCGACTTGCCCTAGGCAACATGGCTTCTATTATCCTGGATGCCTCCTTCTCCTCTAGAGAAGACTAAACGATCACACTAAAGTGGTCAAGAAGGAACTACAAGAAGTCTTGTGCCCCTTCTTTGAACTAGACCACTCACTCTCCCATACGTATCTAGGGAGGGGCATTAGCCATAGGTCTACTCACATGGCACAGGACCCGTCTAATTTCCAAAATGATCAGTCGAGGCCTCAACCCCGCCCTGCATGACATAATCAGCGAATTTTAGCATCATACTTAAAGGCAATACACGTGCAATGTAGCAACATCTAGCAGTCCATGTACATAGCGTAGCATAACCCTCCACCTGTACATAGCGTAGTAATGGCGTGAAAGCCTAGCATAGCAAGAATATGCAAATGAGCCTAGCGTAGCAACAAAACAATTGACAACATGCTCTAATAAAACACATGTCGAGTTGCCAAATCACACATGGCCTAGCCCTCCCAAGGGTTTTACGTTATGGCATGCTAAGGTCAAGCAGCTTAAACTACCCCAACCCCCGCAGTTATGACAATCGCAGCAGTGGCGGTTTTAGCAGCCTTACATGCAACAACGACGTAACGTTTATACATCCGCCACGAACGAAACGACAATAGCAGCAATGCAAAGGCTAAAATGATGTGACCATAGAAAACACAGGTAGCCAAGAATGGATGCAAAATAAACAAAATGCAAAACAAGAGTAGAAAAAAAAAGAAAGCATAAAATGAAAAGGTGAAGGAAATGTAGTAACCTACTGGGTCAATGGTATGCTCTTCTACACCGCAACACGCACTTGTGGCACATGCCCCAGGGTCTTCTTCACCTCCTCAACCCTTGCAAGCACTAGATGAGTCTTAGGAGCCATTGTCCTGCTTGCAGATTTACACCTTTTGCTAGAAAAACTCGCCTCACTAATCGATTAACACAATTGCTTCGTGCTCCAAAATTGCCTTGTGCTCCGATGTGGGCTTTGTGCTCTTACGGTGAAAATGGCAAAATTGCTAGGGTCTAACCCCTATTTATGGTCACAATGACAAGATGGGGGAACTTGCCTCTCTCTCTCTCTAATCAATGTGGGACGTGTCATATAGCATAGCATGCTTGCCACGATATCGAAGAACTATTATCATTAAAGACTTGACACACTTCAAGCCAACCGTTTTCTTTCCCAAAAATAAAAAATATATATTTTTTTTCATTACGGGTCCAAAAAGACCTTAAACTAGCAATCGTAACATACTTGCACCCCTAAGGGTCCAAAAAGTCCCTAAATTAGCAATATCAACCCGTTGCTTTCGCAGTCCATAATGACGTTAAACTAACAACACCACATGCTTACATCAGCAGTTTTCACATCTTCTTCCATATAGGAAGTGTTGTAATTTCTAGCGGTTTAGTGTTTTCATGTCTACAGTTCGTATTTTTGCATTAATGATTTGATACTTCTCATATTTGCAGTTTCCCGTTTCGCATACTATTATTTTGCATGTTAAGATTCTGCATGTTACAATTTGGTAGTCTGAAATGATACTAAACTAGTAGTTTGGCATTTTCATATCGACAGTTACACAGCTTCACACTTTACATCAGCATTTTTACACCTTTAGCAGTTCTACACTCTTGTGCCTTGGCGGTCCACCATAACCTTAAACTTGCCAAACTTGCAACCTTTACATCATCACACTTCACATAACATCTCATTGCTGCTTTGAAAATTTTCGTTACACACAATCTCTGTCGATAGACGCCTCTTAACTAGGCTTTCATCTTATGATGGCAGGTTCAGCAAGAGATGGAAATCCATCATGACCTTTCCACGTCTTTAACATTAGCAGGGCCACAAGGCAAGCTCGTGAGACAGTTGAACCTCGACACGATTGACTGGGGGTCGACCACAACTAGCACTATAGAAGTCTTAGGAGCATCCTCAGACTGGCCCAAGCATCTAGTCCAAGCCCTTGACATAGAGGCTAGGCATGTAACTAAGGACCCTCTCGTCGAGACACCCGTCACCATGTCAAAGGGGGAAGTGAAAACACTAAGACTCAACTCCCTCCTAGACACACAAACACACAAAAGCGTAGCTAAGATTCTGCAAGACAACATCAATGTCTTCGCATGGTCGTACAGTAACATGCGGGGTCTAGATCTATGGCTGATTCAGCACAACATCATCCTAGACCCACACATGAAGGCAATCAAGCAGAAGGCTCACAAAGTTAAGCCAAAAATCGTACTAGCCGTGAGGGATGAAATCACCAAGCTATACCAAGTAGGCTTCATTTGCATGGTTGACTATTCAGAGTGGGTGTCCAATAGCATTGTGGTTTTGAAAAAAATGAGAGGAATATGGATCTGTATAGACTTCCAGGACTTGAACAAGGTAACCATCAAGGACAACTTCCCACTTCCAAGCATTGATCAGCTCATCGACACCAGAGCTGGTCATGCTCTGCTATCCTTCATGGATGGTTTCTTCGGATACAACCAAATCTACATTAACCCAGAGCACCAATTGTCAACAACCTTCATGACCCCATGGGGGACCTTCTACTATACCATGATGCCCTCTGGGCTCAAAAATGTTGGAGCAACCTACTAGCAAGCCATGACTTACATTTTCAGTGACTACATCCTAGAAACATTAAACGACTACATGGATGATATAGTAGTCAAGTCCAAGAAGGTAGCTAATCACCCATGCGATCTAGGGGCAGTCCTCAAATGTTCCAAATGCACGACTTACGCCTCAATCCTAAGAAGTGCATCTTCGGGGCAAAAAATGAACACATGTTAGGATTCGTAGTATTGGAGGCCGGAATATGGGTGCACCCTAACAAAGTTAGGACCATCGTCAACCTAGCGCCTCCCACAAACCTTAAGGAGTTACGTGGTTTGCAAGGTAGAGTGCAATTCATTCGAAGGTTCATAGTGAGGTTGACTGATAGGTTACACCCCATGCAACATCTTCTAAAGAAGGGGGTTAACTTTGAATGGACAGCCCAGTGTCAACAAGCCTTCAAGGACCTGAAGAAGGAACTCTCACACCTCCCGACTATGCATCTTTCGCAAAGGAATAAATCCTTCTTCATCTACCTCACCACCTCCGACACATCTGTAGTGGCATTGCTGTGTTAGAAGTGAGACGACGGTTCTGAGATACTAGTGTATTATCTGAGCCACACACTAATAGCGCATGAGGCGAAATACAACGAAGTGGAGAAGAATTTCCTAGCCTTTGTGTTCACACTAAAAAAGTGACAGCATTACCTGTTCTGCAGTACAACCAACATCATTTGCAAAAGCAATATACTCTGGGCTATCACTAACAACCTATATGAAAGTAGCAAGATAGCCCAATGGAAAGCAATAACCGCGAAGTTCGATTTACGCTATATGAGCCAGTTGTCAACCAAGGGTCAAGCCATAGCAACCCAACTCACGGCCTCACTAGTCGATGACTAGGTAACCATAGATCCCGAATTCCTAGACGAATAAATTAGCAATGTCAACATCATCCCATCATATTTCGAAGCCACCTTACACTTTGACGGTGCCTCAACCGCACGAGGAGGTAGCGCTGCGATCATCATCACATTCCCCTCTGGGGAAATTCATCCATCCACCTATCGATTTATGTTCTCATGTACTAACAACATGGCAGAATACAAGGGGCTTCTTAGAGGCCTCTTAACTGCCCAAGCGCTATGCATACAACACTTGGTAATTTGGGGAGATTCACAACTAGTCATGAATCAAATCACCGAGGTCTATGCCTGCAATGTTATGCACCTGCAACCCTACTGCGACCTAGCAAAAAACCTGCTTAAGCAATTTGCAACCACAGATGTGCAACACATGCCATGCAATGAGAATACCATGGCCAACACCCTAGCTACCCTTACATTAAACATTCCATCACATTCCTTGGAAAACCTGCCAACCTCGATTATAGAATGCACAGAGCCTATCACTCAGATGGAACATGTGACCTCTGTCAGTGCTACGAATACCCAGGAGTGGTATGCCAATGTTAAAACTTACTTACAGCATGGCAAACCCCCAGGTGGATTGACATCTACCCAGAGAGATGTAATCCATAAGCATGCCTAGCAATACGTGCTCATGGGAAATGATGCCCTATGCCGACGCTCCTACGACAAGATATTGCTAGCATGCATGGGTGGTGAGCAAGCGCAGAAGGTAGTTAATGAAGTACATGAGGGGTTGTGCGATGGACACATAGCACCCAGGGCTATGGCTACCAAAATTAAATGCCTGGGGTACTACTAGCCCCACATGGAACGTGACTACCTGTCGAAAGTCAAGATGTGCGACATGTGCTAGAGATACGCAAATCTCATACACGTCTTGCCTACGGACCTACACCCAACGCAAATTACATGGCCCTTCCAACGGTGGGGATTAGATCTCATAGGGCCTATCACACCTAAGTCCTCCGCAGGGCATAGCTTCATTATCACCACCACTGAGTATATTACCAAGTGGGTAGAAGCTATTCCCCTGAGGAAAATGACATCTCAGCAAATCTACCATTTCATCCTCGACAATATTGTAATAAGGTTTGGGCTTCCAATGACTATTGTGACTAATAATGGGCCATAGTTCAGCAGTACAAAAACCCAAACCTTCTGTAGTAATCTAGGCATTAAACAATCATTTTCTTCCCCTTATTATCTGCAGGTGAACAAGCAGGCAGAGGCTACAAATAAGTCCATCATCAACTTGCTGAAGCGGATGCTTAACAACAGCAAGAGGCGGTGGCATGAGCAAATCCTCTACGTCTTGTGGGCCTACCGAACGATGTGCAGGACCGCAACAAGTAAGACACCTTACAACCTTGTTTATGGATCTAAAGCTATGTTGCCTCTTGAGTTGCAGGTACAATCACTCTGGATGATCATCGTGGATGTTGTGAGCGAAGCCCAGAATAACGAGTCGTGAACCATCGACCTCAACTCAATGGAGGAGGAGCACGCATAGATGCTGAGACGCATCGAGCACTACCAGAGAAAACAATAGCAGAAGCACCATGTAGACCCGCATCAACGGCCAGTGCAGAAGGGAGATCTCGTCCTCAAGGCCATTTGCGAGCATGTGAGTAAATTCTCAGCCAACTGGGAAGGTCCTTACATGGTCACCAAAGCCTTCAGGAATGGAGCCTTCAAGCTAGTGGACATGAGTGGCAACAAGTTTGCCAACCCGACGAATCACTCGTACCTCAAGCCATACTTCATCTGAAGCATGGCAGCATGAAGCAACGTCTGCTACGATGATAAACTAGCAACACCACCGAGCAGCGTCTGCAATGACATTAAACTAGTGGCACCAAGTAGCATTTGCAATGACGTTAAACTAGTGGCACTAAGCAATGTCCGTAATGACAATAAACTAGCAGCATCAAGAAACATCCGCTATGACATTAAACTGGTGGAAACCGTCCGCTATGACCTAAAACTAGGACTGCTAGTCCGCTATGACTATAAACTACCACTGCACATCCACTATGATGATAAACTAGCGTGTATGGTCTGCTAGGACCTTAAACCAACACAATAGTCCACTGAGACTCTAAACCAACACACGGTCTACCAAGACCTTTAACTAGGTTCGCGTCACATCCCCAACATGCATCTACGCCAAGTACGCATCGAACGAGCATGCACGGTGCTGATGTGTGGGTGGGACGTCGCAGCTCCAAGACAAAGTTCACGATGCAATGAGAATGCGGTCAGGAACATACGTGATGCCCCCACCCTCAGCATCATGCTGATCCTCCGAAGATGTCGTATGGCATTATACTAGCCCTCTAAACCTACCATCGCCACGACCCACCGCCCTGACAGTAGTTCCTTAGCTAGTTCTTGCAACTGGAGTTCCAATAGTATTTTGGCATGAACAAGATCCATGCTCAGCCACAATATTGTTACTTTCCAGCCCCCTACCAATGCCTCGGCTCGCACAATGTTTAGCTATGTGGTAGCTAATCCCTTAGCTGAACTAAGAATGCATGCTTCTAGCAAGGATTCCAGAGCATCCATACCCACAGAAACTCCTGGCACCTTCGAGGCTAGTTCCTCCATGCCAACGCTACCAAGGCCACTACTGGCCTTCCTACTTTAGACACCATGCACCAGCACGAGTGTCCAAGAGCTTCAACAACATCTATAGCCAGCAAGACCTTTTCACTTGCTGACTGAGGGTGCGTCTTGCTACAGCAGCAAGTGCTACAGCACCGCGAAGTGAGTGCCCCCACTAGCATGGCTACTTAGAGTGCAATTTCCATGACGCGCGTAACACAACAAGAGGTTGAAGAACAACGCCAGTCAAAGATGAAAACACAAACAACTCCCTCATGAGCACTCTCACGAGGAACTCTACTAAACATCATCTTTTCTCTCTGCCTTAACCTCTACAAACCAATGCAACACTCTCAAGAACAACCAAGAGACGTCCCAGCAGTCATCAAGCAGGAACGTTAGCATCGCACCTTCCGTGGTGTTTCATTTTCTTTGTCAACGTCGATCAAGCTCATTCTCCAGATGTTGACAAAGAGGGGCCAATGAAACATCCCAAAAAATTCAAAGTCATTCTCGCTTCACCAGGCCTTAAAAATTCGTACAACACCATAGCGGTTCTTCAGGAGCAGAACGCTCTAAGTTTAGGCCAGCTAGTTCGGCAAATTTTCTACTTTGGGCATGAACAAGCTCCATGGGTCACCCTGCCTATCCACCCAAGTAGCTTGCCCAACCGACAGCCTACTTAGAAATGGTGCACAGAGTTGGCAGTAGCATTCTAGATGCACAAAATAATTCGGTAAGTTTTCTAAGTCACAAAGTCTGCGATGCTATGCTACACCCCACTATGTAGCATAGCAAGCTTCAGAAAACACTTGCGAAGCGAAGGGCCATGTTACACTACGCTACATAATGTAGTGTAGCATAGCAGCAGCTATACCACTAGTTCCCTCACTCAACCTTAAGTCCTTCAACAATGTCCCTTTCCAACAAGAAGCGGTGGACCATGTCTACTGCTACATTATGCTAAGCTACAAGGTGCAGCGAGGCGTAGCAATCCTACGAAAGAAACAGAAGGTAGCTCAAAGGGAAGAATCAGCTAGTTTGTAAGTCTCACGGAAGCACAGTTTGCAATCGACAAAGTTTTCACAACAAAGGCCAGTCGCTATGCTACGTAGCGTAGCATAGCATGCAACAAACATGTAGCGGAATGCACAACAAGGTGCTACGCTACACCAAGCATGCTATGCTACAAAGCACAGCAAGGCATGTAGATGGTTGTGCAACATCAATGCACTTCACCTAATTCAACTATTAGCACACGTCTCCAAATGCTGACGGTGCAATTATGGCATGGCAAGTGCATAGTTATGGCATGGCAAGCTCACATTACAATGGTCATGTAAGTCCAATGGTCCCGAGGCATGTAGCATCCAAACTACCTCTTTTGCATGCCCTCGGTCCTATAAATACCCCAGCAAGCAACATTCAAATGGTTCGGAATTTTTTTGAGCTACCAATATTAAGTTCGCTCAATCCGAACTTTTCTCCAATGAGCAGCATTCAAAAGAGCGAACGTTTCCAAGAGGCAACACTAAAAAGTTCGAAGATCTTTCGGATTCTTTGACTTTTCCTCTGGCACTCAAGTTCTCTTCCTAGCACATTGTAAACTTTCTGTTTGACACTGTAAATAGTTAGCATTTTCAGCTAGCATTTTATTCGACCTTCGATTCTACCACCTTAGTAGAATCCTCGTATTTTCAACACCTAAGTCCACACGCAAGTGCACAACCTATTTCTCTCTACACGTCTTGGTTACTCTCGACATCTCTACACTGCCATACNTAATAAGCAAGAAATAAAGTGAAATGTAGTTAGAAAAATGCACTACTCCAAAGCTACAAGTTTGCTCTGTCAGGGNTGTGTTTTACACTATTTTTTCTGCTTTATTTACTTTCAAGCATTATTTCACATTTTCGTTCCTATTTCAAAAATATATGTTGTAAAAGGCTATATAAACACTGATTAAGTTCCTGTTTGATCGACCAGACCATTCAGGGTGTCCCGTATCCACACATACCTAGCATCACCCTCCCACAAGTACGGGGTCGAAACTGTCGCGCTCATCGACCCCTTAGTGTTTTCCAGCCACCGACATTTTTAGTCGCTACAATTTTCTGGATGCACTAAGAATGCAGTCTGGGACACATGCAATGCCGCCACCCTTGGCATTATGCTGTCCCTCCATAGATGTCGTACGACATTACATTGGCCCTCCAAACCTACCGTTGCCATGGTCCATCGCCCTGACAGTAGTTCCTCGGCTAGTTCCAGCAGCTAGAGTTACAGCAGTATTGTGGCCTAGCTATAATATTATTACTCTCCAACCCCCTTCCAACACCTCGACTCGCATGATGTTTAGCTATGTGGTAGCTGATCCCTTAGCTGAACTAAGAACACGTGCCCTTGGCAAGAATTCCAAAGCATCTGCATCCATGGCAACTCCTGGAGCCTTTGAGGCTAGTTCCTCCATGCCAATGCTGCCAAGGCCACTGTTGGCCTTCCTTCTTTGAACACCGTGCACCAGCACAGGTGTCCAAGAGCTTCAACAATGTCTGCAGCCATCAAGACCTTTTCTCTCACCGATCAAGGGTGCATCTTGCTACAGCAGCAAGTGCTACGGCACCGTGAAGCGAGTGCCTCGACTAGCACGGCTACTTCAAAGTGCAAGTTCCATGATACACATAACACAACTCATCATATGGAAAGCATCTATAGGTGAGTCAAGACCCTTCATAGATGTAACGCAACTCATCCTATGAAGGAGACACCTATCCTACAAGAGGTTGAAGAATAGCACCAGTCATAGATGAAAACACGAACAAGTCCCTCATGAGCACTCTGACAAGGGACTCTGCTAAACATCATCTTTGCTCTCTATCTTAACCTCTGCAAACCAACGCAACACTCTCAAGCACAACCAAGTAACATCCCAACAGTCACCAAGTGGCAACGTTAGCATCGCACCTTCCATGGTGTTTCATTTTCTTTGTCAATGTCTATCAAGCTCATTCTCCAGACATCGATAAAGAGGGGCCAATTAAACACCCCAAAAAATTCAAATTCATTCTTGCTTTACCAACCCTTGCAATTTGCGCAACACCATGGTAGTTCTTCAGGAGGAGAACGCTCTGAGTTCAGGCTAACCAATTCGGAAAATTTTCTAGTTTAGGCATGAACAAGCTCCACGGTCCACCCTGCCTGTCCACCCAAGTAGCCTTCCCAACCGATAGCTTGCTTAGAAATAGTACGCGAAGTTGGCAGCAGCATTCTAGATGCACAAAATAGTTTGGCAAGTTCTCTAAGTCATGAAGTCTACTATGCTACACTACGCCTCGCTATGTAGTGTAGCAAGCTTCAGAAAACACTTGTGAAGCGAAGGGCCATGTTGCGCTACACTACGTAACGTAGCGTAGCATAGCAGCAACTATAACACCAGTTCCCTCGCTCAACCTTAAGTCCTTCAACAATGTCCCTTTCCATCAGGTAGCAGTAGACCATGTCTACTGCTATGCTACGCTGAGCCACAAGGTGCAGCGAAGTGTAGCAATCTTACGAAAGAGACAGAAGGTAGCTCAAAGGGCAGAATCATTCAATTTGCAAGTCTCGCAGAAGCAAGGTTTACAAATCGCAACAAAGGCCATTCGCTACACTATGCTACACTATGTAGCGTAGCATAGCGTAGCTAGCATGCAACACACATGTAGCAAAACGCACGACAAGGTGCTACGCTACGCTAAGCATGCTATGCTACAAAGCACAACAAGGCATGCGAGTGGTTATGCAAAATCAATGCACTTTACTTAATTGAACCATTGGCACACATCTCCAAAAACTGATAGCATAATTATTGCGTCGTAGACACATAGTTATGGCATGGCAGGCTCATATTACAATGGTCATGTAAGTCCAACGGTCATGCCTGGCACGTGTAGCACTACCAAGTCAACATAGGCCTGAGGCACGTAGCATCCAAATCGCCCCTTTTGTGTACCCTTGGTCTTATAAATACCCCAACAAGCAGCATTCAAATGGTTTGAAATTTTTTTGAGCTAGCAGTATTAAGTTTGCTCAGTCTGAACTTTTTTCCAATGAGCAGCATTCAAAAGAGGGAACTTTTCCAAGAGGCAACACCAAAAAGTTCAAAGATCTTTCAAATTTTTTGACTTTTTCTTTGACACTCAAGTTCTCTTCCTGGCATGTTGTAACATCAAGCATTGTAAGCTTTCTGTTTGACACTGCAAACAGTTAGCATTTTTAGCTGGCATTTTATTCCATCCCCTTTTCTACCACCTTGGTAGAATCCTCACATTGTCAACACCCAAGGCCACACCCAAGTGCACAACCTTTTTCACTCTACATGTCCTAGTTACTCTCAGGATCTCTACACTCCGTCACGTTGTGCAACCGACTATATCCACCCTGACAGAGCAAACTTGTAGCTTCGGAGTAGTGCATTTTTCTAACTACATTTTACTTCGTTTCTTGCTTATTTTTGTGTTTTGCACTATTTTTTCTGCTTTATTTACTTTCAAGCGTTACTTCGCATTTTTGTTCTTATTTCAAAAATATATGTTACAAAAGGCTATATAGACACTGATTAAGTTGTTGTTTGATCAACCAGACCGTTCAGGGCCACCTATATCTGCACACACCTAGCACAGCCCTCTTGCAGGTACCTGGTCGAAACTATCACACCCATCGACCCCTTGGTGTTTTTCAGCCATCGACGTTTTCGATTGCTACATCAGTGTGATCATTTGGTCATCCCTAGAGGAGGAGGCAGTGGTTGGCATAATAGAAGCCATATTGCCTTGGGCAAGTGGGGGCATTCTAAGGTTTCTAACTGACGAGGTAGTCATGAGCAGGCAAGGAGAAGGATCCAGTCATCACCCAATAAGGTTAAGGTATTTGGCCTGGATCTGGGATATGCTCGAGTATAGTTGCTACCACCGTTACAACACACTATTCCTTGCATGTTTTATGATGATGTACTTCCAGAAACCTTAAGGAACTGTCTACTGTGCTGGCAAGTGAGTTTCATAGCCTTACTTTACTATGTTTATGCGACGCTGGCCATATTGACCAAATGCTAATAGTATGCATTTGTTATCAAGTTCTTCATCAACAAGGATGGAGTTCATGACCAACCGGGTCTACTGGCTACAGCACAGATAGCTCTACAAGAGTTCTTTTCTACTAAGAACCTGCGGGCGGGCGTGATTGGTCAATACCACACCTACCCAATTGCATATTCTATTCCCTACGATCAGTGCGAGAGGAAGGGTTGGCTGGATGAGGAGTGGGCAGAACCCTTCAAACCAATCATGGTTGAACTCCCACCATTCCCATTGCTATATAGGCCAGGTAGGCCAAACAGTAAGTGTCGCATGCCTAAGTGTCTTTGCAGTCTTTGTACATTCTACATTTTCATGCTAATCATTTTTTTGCAAAAAACTGTTGCAGGGGCGAAGAAGCCTCAGGAGGTGACGGTGGTGACCGTTGAGGCATAAGGGATGAAGAAGCCCCAGGAGGTGATGGTGGTGACCACCAAGGCACAAGGGGCAAATATCTACTTCAAGCATGGTGAAGTAGAGGTGAGCCAACATCAGATAAACAATGGGGCTTCGGACTCCTTGGTCCAGAACCTCAAGAAGGATGGACTTATGGATCTGTTCCTGACCCTGAATCTGAACCTTCCTACCGCCGAGATGCTTTCCCTGGTCAACTCCTTTTCTAAAAAGGTAGGCCACTTCCACAAGCACATACAGGGCATGCGAGTCATCATTGAAATCAATGACCAATTTTTTGCGGACCTGTTTGATGTTCCTACTGAAGGTGTCCTCATAGGGTCGAGGGGCAAGAAGGAGCTAACCCTCTAGAAGAAGGATATTCAAGAGTAGCTAGAGATTGCAAAGGAGCAAAAGGACTCCCTATGGATAAGCTCAAAGATGGGCCCGCCTTGGAGATCTATCCTATCTTTCGTGCTCACGCGTTTCCCCAGCTGCTCACCCAAGGAAAGGTCCTAGGGATTGAGCAGGCCTGGATAATATGTGAAGTTATGGAAAAGGGGGCCCGCTACAACTAGGCTATCTTCCTATGTAAAGGCTTGCAGGCTGAAATATTGGGACACCGTTAGAAATTGGAGTCCCATTCCAACATACACTATACCTTCTACATAGGTTTTTTGAAGCACTTTGCAGAGTTTCTGGTGGTTCAAGAGGATGGAGTCTAGGTCATACGAAATCGCAACTAGATATCCAGACCATGGATTCGCCAGATCTTCCAAACCATGCGAGCCCAAGATCCCCCAGAAATGATTGGGGAGTCATTCTCTATGATGACTAAGGATCGGGTGGCCTGCAACGTTCATGGGCAGAGCAGCATAGGAGAGTCACCCCACATCGTAGCCAATAGCATGTCTTGGGGGGAATGTATCATGGCCGAGACTATGCCCAAAGAGTTGCGATGGAAGAGGCCTCCTCCAACTAAGGAAATCCTTCGCATGGAGGAAGAGGAGGGGTGAAGACTACAACTTAAAATATAGAGGACACAACCCCCCATTAGTAAACTCTTTTGTCTAATGCTCATTTTGTTATTGTCTGCTACACTAGGAGATGTAGCGTAGCATGGCGCCTACTTTGAGTTAACTTGTTTTGTACTAATGCAAACATGTTCCTTTGACTGGCAAAGGAAGAAGAAGAAGAAGAAGGCGACGAAGAGGTGTCAGCCCTTAAGATGGGGGCAACAAATAAAAACACAGAGGCCCCAATCATGGAAGAAAGGGCCCTAGTTAAGAATAAATGAGCTCCTGTCGCTAAGGTAGGGGCTCTTGTCATAAGGAAGAATCCTTCTATTAACGAAGAGGAGCCTCCCTTGAATAAAAAAGATGCTAGTCTCCTAAAAGGAAAGGCACCAGTGCATAAAAAGAGGCTCGCGTAGACTTAGCAGGGCCTTCTACCAAGGCTACCTCCATAATCTTGCATTAGCAAGAAGGGAGACCGCAATCAGACGCTGGTGAGTTTGGCAATATGTCTACCTTATCATAGTCCATTTCAGCCACTGCTGATATGTTTGGTTATGTAACATGTGCTACTGTTGATGCTGCAGGACCCCCTCCGATTCGTGCGAAGTCATGGGCAAAGATCCTTGACAAATTTACGTTCGTGTAGGGAATGGTTGACGACATGATCAAACGCCTCCAGCAGGCAAACCCTGATGCAAGTAAGTAGTAATGTCAAGCACTCTCATGTTGTTATGCTAAAATTTTTTGAGTTTGCTAATCTTGATACGCTAACGTGATTGTTTTGCTCTTTGTTTCATGGAAGCCTCTCGACTCAAATGGGACTTGGCACGACCTATGAAGGTCAACTTCATGCCTACATTCCCACCTAAAGTGATTGAGGTATTTCATAGTACGTATGACAAGGCTTGCAAATGCATCTTACATTCAGCACACTCCTTGTGGGAGTATAAGTGAGTCAACGAGGACCTGTGGAAACAGGTCTAAAGAGATGAGCAAAGAGAGGCTGACTTGGTCACCGGGGTTGAGGATCTCAAGTCAAAGAACAAGTTCCTCATAGCCCAAAACACTAATAATAAGAACTGGTGCAGGGCTGTAATAGACTATGCCAGGTTTTGGACTATCGTGCGTTAGAACGTTGAAGCCACCTATGAGATAATTGAACAGTGAATGCAAATGGACTTGCTAGCCTAGAAGTGTCAATATTTGAAAGACGTCAATGCCAAGATTCATGAATGGGGGCAGTCCTAGAGAAACCACAAGCACATGTATAAACTGGAAAATGCCACCCATTTTAGACTGTACAAGGATGCTGCAGTGGAGGCATTTACATATGAAGCATTCATAAATTCCATTAACGCTTTTGAGGCCTATGCCAAGTTCAAAGAGCAAGCAAAGGTTATGAAATCTCTTGACCTAAAAGTGGACCTTCCTACAGGACAAACCGCAACCATCTCCTTTTCCCTGGGACCACTGAGGTGGACAACCACCGAAAAGGAGAGAGCTGCTCCAGATGCTAAACCAAGCTATAGGCATTGGATGGACATCACAGCGAAGGAGGTCTGGCACCGCCTTAGGCTTGATTTGGACCAGATACCCTTCGAGATGGGCACAGGACCTTCTTAGTTTAGTCGCTTACTGTATTAATGTTTATGCTCTATTGTAGTTTGCATTTGTTGTCCTAACTGACCACTTCACTCCTGCGATGCAGGCTCCAGATGAGGGTGCAAGGCCCGTAGAGGGAAGGAATGAGGAAATAGCAAAGGACAACATGGGGAAAGGCAATGCAATAGGAAATGATGCAGGAATGAATGGCGAAGATGGTGTAGACAAAAGCAACCCATGACAACATGGGATTCTTTTTTTTTTTAATTATGAAATTTTATGTAACAAGTTTTGCAAACATTATTTTAAAGGACAATGGTTTTGAATAAAGCAAAGAGAATTTTGTAAAATAGAAATTGATTTTACGCTAACTCGTACATTACATACACGTTGTGTTTTGTATAAAATGTTCATGCTTTCGTGTGCTAGTTTCAGGTCGTTTCGGGCCATTGTGTAACATGCCATAGAGATGATACATTAAGAACTTGAACAATGGCTAATTGGTAATTTATATTAGTTTTAGGCCATTTTGGACTATTGCTACTTTTAAGCCATCTCGGGCTATTGCTAGTTTTAGGCCGTTTCGGGCCATTGCTAGTTTTAGGCCGTTTCAGGCCACTGCTAGTTTTAGGTCATTTCGGGCCATAGTGTAGCATGTCAAAAGGATGGTATGTTAACAAAGAAAAAAGCAATGAATGCACAAGGGATGGCAACTGGGCGGAAGCAGTGGGGTTGCTACGCTATGCGTAGCTGCTTCTTAACCCATCGTGGGTTGATCGGAACGTAAGACCGAGGTGTTTTGCCAGAGCCCTCGTCCACATCGTTGTCCCCCACTTGGAAGGGCAACTCAACCCATGCACTTTCATTGTGGAGATCAGCTTGCTAAGCTGATTCTCTTGTTGGATGTTCAGTGCATGCATGAGCAGGTGCTTTGTTCTCAGAGGTTACAACCTATGAACCCTGCTCCATGTCTACATTGCTAATAGCTTGTGCTGCTACTTCGTCACCATGGATCACCACCTCCCTGCCCACATATGGTAGGTGGATTTCCTAATTTATAGGTGAGGAGACAACCCTAAGTTATCCTAACCATGATCTCCCCAAGATCAGGTTAAACCCAGGCATTTCCTCAACCACTATGAATGTTGCATTTTTGGGGAACTAGTCCCCTACTACAAAGTCTATGTGAACTGTGCCTTTCACCAGGACGTGTGCCCCATTGAATGACCTTAGACACGACATCATTGTGGGTTATATCTAGTTGACCAAGCCCAACTTGTCCACAATAGGGAATGGGATGACATTTGTGGCAGCTCCATCATCGATGTGTACCCTTCGGATCCAGTGTAGGCCAACCCGAATTATGATGAAAAGAGGTGGCGTAGTTACCTAATCCCTTTTGGAATCTTCCCTAATGGCATCATCACTAAAATTCAATTGGGATGGCTTAGGCTCTTCCTCTTCGGTCACCATGTCTTCGTTGACTAGAATCGCTATCAACATGGGGATCAGAGCCTCACGGTGCGGTACAGATGTCATGATTAGGTCATACAAGCTTAGTGTGGTTTTTTTTTGTTTTAGAGCTTGTTCAACCTGGGTGAAGGCATCCAAAAGTTCTTGGCCACCCCCTTGTTTAACGTTTTCCTCCTATTTGATTCATCCCAGGAGATGAATTTCCCAAGGAGAACCAACTTCGGGTCTAGGTTCAAACCCTTTTTGGCAAGGCGGTATGGACCATGTAGTTGTGGTAACGTTCATATTTGTTGATGAGGATGCGGATGTAGGGGGTGGAGACATAGGCTTGGAAGTACCAGGGGTGGTAGTTCCCCTCAATGTCTCGCATGTGAGGTGCACTTCCCATTTTTTAGGATGAGAAGGTTGCTCAGCTATTTTATGCAGGGTAGGGACTACCGATTGGGTCGGCCCCCTAGTGATGAAGGGCGCTAATGGCATTAGCAGGCAAAGTGGCACGGTTTTGCTAATAGGTGGCGTAGAGATGGATGCCCGTGGAGGGACTTTCAGCACAAACGGTTGTTGCGAGCTTTGATTAGTTGCTCGTGGTGCTGGTGCACTGCACTGAGGCACATAGACCACAAATGGCTGCTGGGGTGGCCTAGGATCACTGTCAATGCCGATGGCATTGATGACGTAATCAGCATTGTTGGTGTTGAGGGGGTCTATGTAGAAATGCATAGATTGGTTTTCATGGCGTACTAGGTTTCCTTCATCCAACACCAGCTTTCCCTGGTCGATCAATCTTTGGATGTCATCCTGCAATGCCAAAAAGTAATCTGTGTTGTGACCACACTATTGGTGATAGTCACAAAACCTGTCCAGCCTGAAACCCTTAGGGACCAGGGGCTCATTGGGCAGGGCCAAAGAGGGGTTCCTAAGGAGCTCGAAGTAGTGTTGGTGCTTGCAGATTACTTCTTGCAACATTTTCTTGTATTGAATGTGCCCGGCTGCCAATAGCTGCTTCAGGAGTTTCGAATTCTTGAGAGGAAATGGGGTGTAATTTGAGCAATATTTACGCTCAAAGTTTGTTTTAGGTTGCACATATGTCTCAGGTAGGTACTGGAAGTTGTGACATGTTGCCCTACTTGGGCATGGAAGTTGCAATCTATGTAGCATTTGGACAGGTAGTGTGATCAAAGTTTTGATTAAACGGTAAACATGTTTGGCCCTCCTTCTAACACCATGTTACTATACTAACCTCAATCATTGGTGTAAGGTTGGAAGGGAAAACAAACACCGAAAGATCATTGGGTAGGCACAACTGACCCTGCCTTCGCCTAAGGGCAAGCTGGAAAAGAGAACGAAGGCAGAGTGCCTTGGATGGTTTGCACACAAATCAACCAAGGACTTCCCTAAGCGTAAGCTATGACTAGCATTGTAGTTATTGTAAATGGAATGCAAACAATGATACGAAATGTAAACAGAGCGCAGAGCATAAACAGAGACTAAATTGTAGACAAAGCGTAAACAGAGCTATATTGTAAACAAAGCGTAAACAGAGCTATATTGTAAACAAAGTGTAAATAGAGTAAATAATATAAATGAAAGGAAATAATGAAATTGTATTGTATGGTTTAACAAGAGTGTGCATTGGTCATAGCATAGTTGCGTGTGTGATAGCAAGTCAAGCACTAAGCACCGGAGTGATGTGGTGATGTGTTTGTGGGTGCTTGGATGCTAGGAGTCTTGTGTGCCTAAGCGTCCAAGGTTCAAAGTTGCTCTTTCTTCAAAATTTTTGACCCTTTTTATGTGAATTGATAGGGTATTTATAGGGTTTGGTTGGGTTCAGGTGCGGGGCCCATGAAAGGAATCAACAGCTGAGAGATGAGAGAAAACAGGATCATGTGACATGTGTCTAGTAGACAGCTGTGTGTGAGTTGGTCGTGTGTAGGCAAGCTATGTTTTTGACCAGGTGCATTGTACCTTACAATACAAGTTGGCTTATGCCCATGGAAGCAGTGTAAGAGCTTGACAAGCTCATAGATGGTGAGGCTTACAATGAAAATTTACAATCAATTCCAAGAGGGATTAACTCCAGCTCACTTAAAACTTCATGGTCCTTTGAATCAACTATTGTAGGATGTCAATTTAAGTGGTTCTATGGCTGTTTGAGGCATCTCTGCTTCACCGGGGCTCCCAACGTGAGTTGATTTGGTCCTGGCATGTCCTTAGGATGCGTTTGGAGTGCTTTTTTTTGGGCATGAATAGTGTTCACGTTGATGAATAGTGGTCATGCTGATGAATAGTGTTCATGCTGGTTAATAGTGTTCACACTGGTGAATAGTGATCACGTTGGTGAATAGTGTTCACACTGGTGAATAGTGATCATGCTGGACTCACGCTACCAGCGTGACCTTCACCTCAGCATGACCTAGACGTGAGCAAGCTGGGATGGTACATTTCACACCAAATCTTGATCTTTGAGACTTATCTTTCAAGTGTAACTACTGCCTACCCTTTGGGATGACCTGCATACTGAATATAACCTTGTTTGTGCCTTGATCTAGGTCATTTTGGCAACTCACACTGAACTCACACTATCAACGTGACCTAGCGTGACCTGGGTGTGACCTAGGCGTGAGCACTAAAAATGGTACATTTTCGAGCCTAAAATCAGAATTCTGAGAGCTGGGACCTGGAGCAATCATTAGTGGACCTCGAGGGGGCCTTGTACCCTCAAAATCAGATTATTTTAACACTATTTTAAGGTTGTTTTGAGTTACTCATGCTGGACTCACATTGGACTCACGCTGCCAGCATGACCTAGGCATGAGCTAAGTGTGAGTAGTAAGATCTATGTGATTTTGACTTGAAATCTTGAATTTTGGATGCTAAAACTTGGAGCAGCCATCAGTGGGCCCCAAGGGAGCCTTACCCATTCAAATTAGGATCATTTTGACCTGATTTAGAAGCTATCAAGGTTGGTCATGTTCAGGGCAAGCTAGCTTGACAGCATGAGCAAGTTGGCTTGTGAGTTCCATGCCTTAGTCAAGTTTTGCCTCCTGAATGCTGAAAAGGGCTTAAGTCATTCTTGTTTCAAAGTGTTAAGCTGAAATTTTGTGGTGTTTCATTGGCCCCTCTTTGTTGATGTCTGGAAGAATCCACCCAAGAGGCATCGACAAAGAAGTACAAAACACCACGATCGACCTGGCATCAAGCATTGTCCATTGGCCCCTAGCTAGATGTCATCGCACCATGTTCAAAAGTACATTGGATTGAGGAAAATTTTGTTTAGGGAAAGAAGGTTGTAACTGGGGGGATTAGGGACTGATCAAAGGGTGTCATTGTTTTAACTGCGGGAGAGGAATGCTCTCATGTGAACAAGCCAATTTTTGGTCCTTGTCAACAGCCAATGTGTAGCAGACTTGGAACCAAGGCATGGGAGGTGCATTCTTTGGAGAAAAGGGATCCTTGTGTCATGTTTAAGGGAGCCCGTTGTAAATAGCCAAAGCCACTCGATGATGTGCAGCATGACCATTCGAGACACAAGTTTTTTTCCAAGATAATCACCTTTTTTCCTGGGGCTTGTATGATAAGAGCCAATGATCTTTAATCCATGATGTCAACGAGGTCATGAAGATATTTTCTGGGCATTTTTCTCTTTGATCTTTTTGTTCTTTTTCTTTTTTCTTTTTGTTTGTTCCTTTCTTTTGTATTTTCTTTTTGTTTTTTTTTGTTTTTTGGTCTTTTTGAAAGAGCTTGCTTTCAGTGCTATGTTCATGCTCATGTGCTTGCATTTGTATCATGTACCGTGTATTGTGTTTTATGTTGCAACTGCTTAGAGAATCACAATGTACAACAGTGTATCAAGAGCTTCGAGTGAGTAGGACACAATGTATCCAGGGGATGTAATTGAATAGGATAAGGGAGCATGTTGGGGCATAGGGAATGTATCAGGGGTTAGGAATGTACTTATGAATGGATTGATTAACCCAGTTGCAAGTGTCAGGAAGAATGTGATACCTTGTCGTCATGATGAAGTGCATCCATGCGCAAACACCTCAAGCATGTCATCCTACAAACACAACTCCAAGGGGACACAAAAAACACAAATGATTCAGTTAGCAAAACACTTTAAACTTGAATGTAGTCGATGCAATGGAGCCATCATGTGGAATTTCAAGGCAAATAGAATCTTGAACAGCATCAGTTTTATCAAGGTCTATGTGACAAATCATGCGGCAGGTTTTTGATGAGCACATACAACCGATTGCAGCAACATGTCTTTTCAAATAACACCAGGTTGTTAATGATATCACCAGTTTGTAGTCTTAGCAGAGTGATGTGGATTAGTTTCACATCATAATCCTTTGGACATCGCCAGTTTATCGTCGTAGTGGACGGTGCAGTGCTAGTTTATAGTCGTAGCGGACTACGAAGAGGCAAACTAGTTTATAGTCTTAGCAGACTCTAGATGCTAATTTTACGTCATGGTGAATAGATGTGGTAGTTTAGTGTCATACCAAACAGAGCTCTATGGTGTTGGTTTACTGTCATGATGCCAGGACATTCTGTGGTATCAGTTTTAAGTCATGATGCCAGGACTTGGTGCTTACCTTGCTTGTGTAAGGTGTGATGTTGCATGCGTGGTCATGCTATGTGCCTGCAAGATCCTGCAAAAATCAACTAGAAAGAAAAAAACATCAAGCAACACCTATCATAAACAGAGTTAAAATGGATGAATGAAAGAAAAGCAATGCAAAAAGTGATAGTTTTAGGCCGTTCCGGGCCATAAGCTAGTTTAAGGCCTTTTGGGCCCTTGTTAGTTTAACATCATTTCAGACATGGGATAGTTTAACGTCATTTTGGACAGAGGTTGTGAAGCGCTATTGGGTGGATGGGGCATTTTTGCCACGTATGATGGTCTCCATCCCTTTGTGGAGGAAGTGGAGTTCTTGGTGGATGAAAGATGACACTACGCATGACCTAGCTAGCCAGGGGCGTCCTAGGATCATGTTGTATTCTGGCATCTTGTCGATGACTATAAAGTTTACAAATGTGGGGTGCTGGTCTCCTATCATGAAGGCGATGTGGATTTTGCCTTTAATGGCTATGCGTGCTCCATCGAAGGAGTTTAGAGACTCGATTTCGGTCGATTGAATGTTGTGCGTTAGTCCTAGTTGTTCAACGACGGAGTGTGCAACAACATTTTCTGCCACACCATCATCGATGTGTACTCTGCGTACTATGTATTTTCCAATGCTTACACTAATGTTCAATGTTGCATGTCTGACCTCCCCTTGTTTGGGGTTGATCTTGACATCATTGTTGCAAAAGGTTAGAGTCGTTGTGTTTGTATCTTGTGGTACAGGGGATGTAATGGCTCCGTGAATGGCGTCTTCAGTTGGAGACATGTTTTCTATAGAAGGGATGGAGGTGAACATGTGTGCTAGTGCTTGGTGATGCTTTGATAATGTTAAGACAAGGTTGAGCAAGGTAGGTGTTACATTCTTATGTTTTAATGCATTGTGCGTATGGGATAGTACGCATGCGAGGTTGTCATTTATGTTTGTTATGGTGGGAGCCTCCTCTATTGTGTGAGCCATAATGTAGAGCTCTTGTGAAGGGGAAATGCATAAGGGTTTTTGTTTAGTGGCCCTAGGGGTAGAGCTAGGGCTGGTTTGTGGTTTAGGCATTGGTGACTTGGGTTGCCACTGCTTGTATGTGGCCAAGTTTCTAGAACTTGGACTTGGTGTGGATGTCGCTGGAGCAACTTGTGTGTTTAACATTGCGATGGATGGTGGCTGGCAGTTTAACATCATACCAAACGGGTTGTTAGATGTTGCCCTTATGATGAAGGGTCTCTTATTTTGGGAAGTCGTTGAAGGTACGGGACTGCTAGGTTGCACTACGTTGAGCAATCCTTTCTTTTCCATTCTTTGTAAATCGTTTTGCAAAGTTCAACAAGTGTTTGTGTCATGTCTAGGAATTTGGTGGTATTGGTAGTATGCACTTAAGTCAAAATGTTGTGGGACACATGCATTGTATGTTGTAGTGGGATGACTTGCCAATTCACAGTGTTTCTGGTTGCATATGTAGCCATCATCTGACATGCATTTTTATTGGACCAAACCAGTGTTGAGGAGCTATTCTAGCAATTGGAAAGGTTTTCCTAGAAAGGGTATGGGTTTGCATTGGGTGCGCTCATGTCTAGGAGAGGCTTGTGTCGCGGTGCCAAAGCTAGAGTTGGCAGCTTGGGGTGTTGAGGCCACAGGCCTGTTGGTTGCATGTGTTGGCATGGTGATTATTACGATTGTTGCATTTGATGTTGCTTGCGTATCCTGCGCTATTTGTGTTATTTTTGTTGGTTGCAATTGTTGCATTTGTTGTTGTGCATGTTGTTTTTTGTGTTGTTGTGCATGTTGTTGTTTTTGTTGTGCATGTTGTTGTTTTTGTTGTGCATGTTGTTATTTTTTGTGTTGGCTCCTATAGGCCAAGTAGGATGGGTCATTGCTTGCTTTTGCTGCCTCTTCGATGCCCTTTGCTTGGTCAAAGGCCTAGGTAAGAGACTTTGGGGCTTGGTAGAGTAGTTTTGACTTGATGAATTCATTAACTACATCTTTGCAGATTTCCAAGAGATGTGTCTTCACGATCAGCTCATGCATTTCATTGGCTGTGACACTCCATCGTTGGAGGAAGGGTAGTATGGGCTCCAGGGATCCTTGTCTAATGTGAAGGAGCTTCTCGATTATCACTTCAGGTTTGATGTTGTATCTGAAGCATGTCACAAACTAGTGTATGAGGTCCTCAAGGGATGCAATGGAAGCTCGGGGTAGGGCACGGTACCAGTCTAAAGCTTTGCCAGTGAGCAACAGGGGAAAGAGGTGTAGAATGGCATGTGGCCAAGAGTGCAACGTGATAACTTCTATGCAAAATGTGAGGATATGTGCATTGGGGTCACTATGACTCATATGTGGCAACAAACCGTCCATAGGTAGTGTAAGGGGTGGGACCGTAGGACAGATCGGATCATCATGGTAAAAGTCCACCACCTTGGGTGTGTCTAAGGAGGGAGCCTTAAGCTAGTTGATTTCCTCCATCAAAGTCTGGATGAGTTGGGACACTTGTTCCCAACTCATAGATTCACCAGCCGATTGTGTTGACTAGACTCGCATAGGTTGTGCAGTGAAGGGTTGGATCACCGGTTGTGGGCTTTGCAAGTTTAATGTCATGATAGATGGTTGTTGGTAGTTTAATATCATACCAGACATGTGTTGGCAGTTTAAGGCTATACTGGACCATGGATAGTTTAACGTCATGCCGGATGGATGATGAGCAGGTGCCTAAGGCACTAGTAATAGGCATGGCACATGTGACGCCTACGTAAATGTTGGCTTGAGGTTGGGGAGGTTGGGGCATGGCCCCAACATAGGCATAAGGTACTTATGTTGCTTGGGGCTGGGCCCCATCGTACGTACAATGTGTTTGGATTGTTTGGGGTTGGGCCCCAATGTGTGTAGACTGTGAAGCGAATACCTTGGGCATGTGCTCCAAATGTTGTGATTGTTGTGAGGAGGCAAGGCCCCAAGGGTTGTTGGGTTCAGGCAGGGCCACGAACTCATACTCGTACTCAGATGGCAATCTCGGGTAAGAGGAAGTCATCTCAGAATCATTGTGTTGTGTGTATTTCATGTATTGGACAAGGTGATCCATGTTGGTGGTAGTTGGTACTTAGACCGGCTTGAAGTTAGGTGCGAATTGTGGTGAATTCAGCTTTGAAACAAATGTGTTTTCTGTGTTTTTGTTGAAAAAACATTATAGCGGCACTATAGAAATACTGTAGTGGTACTGTAGCAGTGTGAGTACTTTAGCAGTGTGACTACTATAGCAACGTGAGTACTGTAGCAGCGTGACTACTGTAGCAACGTGCAACATGAGTACTGTAGCAACCACAAAACACTATAGCAGCATAAGGTTACTGTAGCAAGCGAAGGTCACGTTGGAGCGTGAGTGCAACGTGAGCACTGTAGCAACCACAAAACATTGTAGTGGCATAAGGTTACTGTAGCAAGTGGAGGTCACCCTAGAGGTCACACTGGTAGAGTGAGTGCAGCATGAGTAAGTCAAGCTAGGCATGTGTAAGCTAGCTTGATAAGGTAAGATTTAGTTTCAGCACTTGGTCTGTGCAACATTTGGACAGGTAGTGTGATCAGGGTTTTGATTAAATGGTAAACATGTTTGGCCCTCCTTCTAGTGTCATTTTACTGTACTGACCTAAATCATCGATGTAAGGCTGGAAGGGAAAATAGACACCGAAAGATCATTGGGCAGGCACAGCTAACCCTACCTTCACCCAAGGGCAAGTTGGAAAAGAAAATGAAGGTAGAGTGCCTTGGATGGTTTGCACACAAATCAACCAAGGACTTCCTCGAGTGTAAGCTAGGGCTAGCACTGGGGTTATCATAAATGGTGTAAACAGAATGCAAATAGTGACACAAAATGTAAACAGAGTGTAGAGCGTAAACAAATATTGAATTGTAAATGAAGCGTAAATAGAGACTGAATTGTAAACGAAGCGTAAACAGAGCTATATTGTAAACAAAGCGTAAATAGAGTAAACAATATAAATGGAAGGCAATAATGAAACTATATTGTATTTTTTAACAAAAGTGTGCACCAGTCAAAGCACAGTTGCGTGTGTGATAGCAAGTCAAGCGCTAAGCCCCAGAGTGATGTGGTGATGTGTTTGCAGGTTCTTGGATGCTAGGAGTCTCGTGTGCCTGAGCGTCCAAGGTTCAAAGTTGCTCTTTCTTCAAAATTGCCAACCCTGTTTATGTGAATTAACAAGGTATTTATAGGGTTTGGTTGGGTTTGGGTGTGGGGCTCATGGAAGGAATCAACAGCTGGAAGATGAGAGAAAATAAGATCATGTGACACGTGTTTGGTTGTGTGAGTTGGTCGTGTGTAGGCAAGCTATGTTCTTGACCAGGTGCATTGTACCTTACAACGCAAGTTGTCTTATGCCCATAGAAGCAGCGTAAGAGCTTGACAAGCTCACAGATGGTGAGGCTTACAAAAATTTACAATGAATTCCAAGAGGGATTGACTCTGGCTCGCTTGAAACTTCATGGTCCTTTGAATCAACTGCTGCAGGATGTCGATTTGAGTGGTTCCATGGTTTTTTGAGGCATCTCTACTTCATCAAGGCTCCCAACGTGAGTTGATTTGGTCCTGGCATGTCCTTAGCATGCGTTTGGAGTGCTTTTGTCTAGGTGTGAATAGTGGTCATGCTGGTGAATAGTGGTCACACTGATGAATAGTATTCATGCTGGTGAATAGTGTTCACATTGGCAAATAGTGGTCACACTAGTCTCACGCTGCCAGCGTCACCTCAGCGTGACCTAGGCGTGAGCAAGTTGGGATGGTACATTTTACATCAAATCTTGATCTTTGAGACATGTCTTTCAAGTGTAACTAATGCCTGCCCTTGGGGACAACCTACATGTTGAATCTGAGCCTGTTTGTGCCTTGATCCAGGTCATTTTGGCAACTCATGCTAGACTCATGCTATCAACGTGACCTGGGCATGAGCATTGAAAACGATGCATTTTCAAGCCCAAAATTAGAATTCTGAGGGTTGTGACCTAGAGTAATCATTAGTGGACCTCAAGGAGGCCTTGTACCCTCGAAATCATACCATTTTAACACTGTTTTGAGGCTGTTTTGAGTTACTCACGCTGGACTCACGTTGGACTCATGCTGCTAGCATGACCTGGGCGTGACCTCAACGTGAGTAGCAAGATCTGTGTGATTTTGACTTGAAATCTTGAATTTTGTATGCTGAAACTTGGAGCGGTCATCAATGGGCCTCGAGGGGGCCTTGCCCATTCAAATCAGGACCATTTTGACCTAATTTGGAAGCTGTCATGGTTGGTCATGTTGAGGGCAAGCTGGATTGAAAAAGCTAGCTTGTGACTTCCATGCCTTAGTCAAGTTTTGCCTCCTGAATGCTGAAAAGGGCTTAAGTTGTTCTTATTTCAAAGTGTTAAGCTGAAATTTTGTGGTTTTTCAATAGTACCTAAACTTCTCCAAGGCATACACCACCACCATATGCTCTCTTTCTATTGTGGTGTAGTTTAGCTCTGCACCCATAATGCTTTAACTTATGCACTACATGTAGTATGGATGCTTTTGATCATCCAACTACAAAAGCATGGCTCCCAAGGCATAGTTTGATGCATTCATCATGATGTGAAATGGTTTGAACCAATTGAGTACCCATAGAATTGGAATTTCTATAATCTTTTCTTTGAGTTGGAATGCTTTTTCACATTCCTTGGTCCATACAAATGGGGCATCTTTCTTTCTAAGCTTGACCAATGGTTTCACAATCTTAGAGAAATTCTTTATCAATTTCCAAACTAGCTATTGTTTCCAAGGGATGACTAGAAATCTTTAACTATTTTCAGTTGGTGGGTTATTTCTTGGATGACCCTAATCTTTTCAAGATTTACCTCAATCCCTGATTAAGAAATTTTTTGCTCTAGCATAATGCCCTCTTAAACCATCAAATAGCTTTTGTGCCATTTGAGCCAAATATTAGTCTCCACTTACCTTTTTAACACTTGCTCAAGGCGGTCCATGGCTTGCTCAAATGTAGCACCATAGGTGAAGAAGTCATCAATGAAGACTTTCACCTCACTACCAATCTACTACTAAAAAATTCTAAGGACAAAGCATTGGAAGATTATAGGGGCATTTCATAAACCAAATGGTATCTTTTGATATGCAAAATTCCTTTAGAGACTTATGAACCTAGTTTTGACCTTATCTTTTCATGTGATTTAAATTTTTTTATAGCCACTATAACCATCTAGAAAGTTGTAAAAGTAATGCCCAAAGATAGTATCCAACACCTGGTCCACAAATGGCAATAGAAAATGATCTTTATAGGTTACCATGTTCAACTACCGAAAATCAATACAAACCCTCTAATTTTCATCTTTCTTTAACACAATCACAAGTGGGCTAACCCATGTACTATCCATAATTGGATAGATGAACCCCATCTTGAGGATTTGTTCAATTTTCTCCTTAATAATCTGCTTCAATTTAGGATTCAACCACTATTGTAGTTACCTCTTTAGCTTGATGGAAGGATCAATATAGATGCAATGCTAGCATATCTAAAGATTAATCCCAATGAGTTCAAGATATGACCAAGCATAGGTAGTTGGCCATTTATTAATCACATTTAATAGCTTCTCTTTCTACTTAGGATCAAGGTTGGCATTGATTATCACCAACTTGCCAATTTTAAAAAAATGCATACTCCATGTTGGCAAGTAGATTTTTCAACTCTAAAGGCTCTTATTTGAAAATTTCAAGGATTTTATACTCTCCCTAATAGGTATCATCAGATTCATCATTAGAGAGCTGGCAATGAACTTGCTCCAGTTCATCCATGCTTCAACATAGATACATGTTAAGCTCTCAGTCAATTGCATGCAAAGTATGTTGCTTTCAAGAACAGCTGTCAGCCACTAAGTGCCTTCTTATTTTATAGCTACTACATATAAGCACCTTTGAATTTCTAATTCATATGCACACCATTTGCATCATGTGATTGATGTTATTTTTATGGCTCATGGTTTTTGCACATAGTTGTACCTTGTGTCATAGTACATGATGCATGGAACTTTCTTCTTCTTGATCTTTCCAAATGCATTTTCCTTTAAAATCTCCAAGGAAAGATCTTGGATTTCCAACCATTCATCAATGGTAGTTAGCCAAGCCCTTACCATAAATATTGGGAAGTCTCCCTTGCAATTTTCAACATGGATTACTAGGAAGTCAGCAAGATAGGACCACCCATAGATGGTGGTCACAATGTCCTCCACTAGTCACAAGGAAATAGTGATGGACTAGTCTACTAACTCAAGATGAATGTTACTCTTCTTGAGTTGAGGCAAGTTTTAGGATTTGTACATCTCATGAGAAATCATATTAAAACTAGAACATAAATCCAAAAAAGCTTTGCAAGGCTCATTCCTAGTGATTTGCAAATAGATTAAGGAACTCCTAGAATTAGATCTTTTCCTAGGAAGATGGCTAGCCTTTATCCAATTAGTTACTACATGGGTTAACATGATGGTATGCACTTTAGGAGGTGATTGGTTTGAAGGGGACTCAAACAAATTAGATATAGAAGATGAGGAAGAAGTAGGATTATCAGCCACATGGATCTATGAGGGCTTTGTAGGACTGTTGGTTCAGAAGAATGGTCTTTTTCTAGGTTTAGGATTCAAACCACTCAGTGCAAGATCTGACTGTAAGTTAACAACCCTGGTAGCATTACGTTGTTGCGACCCAACTTGAATTTCACTCTGCATTGATGGATCACATGGTAATTCCATTGAGGATGGAGGGACATGAGTAGAAGGATGAGGAGGAGCATAAGGATATGGAGATTCCCCTCTTTGAGATGGAGAATGAGCTCTATAATACTCAAGAGGATAGTAGTAATGCTGAAAAGAATCATGACTGAAAGAGTCATGTAAAGACATGGGTTGCTAAACATAGTACCTATATGGATTAGGCTATCTGTAATGGTACCACTACGTTAGTGGTGGCATCTCCCATGACTACAAGTGCTGCCATTGATGATACTACTCAAACAATTGTGGTGGAGCTCCACTTGGATAATAGGCTTATTGTTGGAGGAACTGCCTTAGATTACCTTTAGAATAAGGTAATCTTCTGGATGCTTGCCTTCTTACCAATCTAATATTTAGAGTGTACATCCTAGATTCTTGCAAGTGTGACACAATAGGACAACATCTCTTAGGATGTTCATATTGGTAGATGTTACACCCACCATCATCATCTAATTTAGACTCCAAAACCTCTTATATTGCAAAAGCTTTGCCTTACCCCTTTGGGAAGCACATTTAGCTTCCTTCCTTCTCTTACAATCATGATCACTACATTTCTCTTTAGATGCCTCTACTATTTTTAGAGCTATTTAGAACTTTTCATCCAAAGAGTCCCCCATTTTTTCTACCTTAGCTAAAATTTCAAAGACACATTTCTAGATCGACAAGGTTCTCATTACACCACCTCATCAAATAATGCCTCCTCCTCATTGTTAATAAACTAGACTTCTCTTTTTCTAATGGAAGGATCCTAGTTGTACTCATCCACACTTTCTCGTATTCTGAACTCTTCTTCTTTGATGCACTCTAAGTTCTGATAGTATCCCTTGGGCATAGACCCCATGAGTTCTCCTCGTTTATGATTAGATCCCATTTATCATATGGCAAAGCTACTCCCTTTAAGAATAATCATGGCCAATACATCTATGCAAAAGAAAATAATACCTACCCATGATTACATACAAGGGTTCATGTGTTCCTTGTCGCCAACCTTGAATCTTCTTTCATAATTTGGACACTTGAGAGTACATATGATATTTTTCATTAAACAACTCAAGCATCATACTTCATCTACAAATTGATTCCAGCTCCAAAGAGCAATACCAACTTTCTACTTCTTTTATAGAAAATAGCTTAAGCTTTTGCCAATTATTTTCTATGTTCTACAAGGCACAAGCATCGTAAAAATCTTGTAGGTGATTCTACAAATCAAAATTGTATCCCCCTTTAAAATTGTTAATATTTTTCATATCCAACCTCTTTATTCAATTATCTTTTACATTCCTTGTTAGAGTTCTTACTACCTTTGTGATGTTCAACATGTTTGGAGTAGTAAGCAAAGGCTCATCATAGTTATGACCTTTGTGATGGCCATGATGCCTATGATGCCCTCTGCTATCCCTTCTCTCATTGTGGTGGACCTCCATTGAATCTCCACATCCTTGATCTTGATCATCTCAATGGGCCCTACAATCATGATCATTTCTATCCCACTATTCACCTCCATCATGATCATGACCTCTACAGCTTTAGTTGAAGCTTGAGAAGGAAGAAGAGGATGATGAATATGAAGAGGAAGAAGGACTAGCATTGTGATGCCTACCACCCCCTCTTTAATGGTCACTTCCATGATCATATTCATGATACCTATCCTTGTCCTTGCCATGGCTCCTATTCTTTGATCTTCCATGATCATGGGATCAATTCTTACCTAAACTAGGATTGTTCACAATGGATTGTAAATTTAAGTTCAAGATCCCTTCATCAAAATTAAGGGAAGGAGAGTCGATAAAATGAGAAACTCTAGAGAAAGGATCCTTAATATCTTTTTGGCCCAATAAGAACAAGGGATTATTGAACCATTTTCCTTTCAAAGCTACATAACACTTCTATTACTAATCAATTTTTCATTACGCTTCGGTGGGATGATAATCCCTTGAGTCATGATCTTGCATAATGTATCCAACATGGAGCCCCTAGATTCCCAACCTCATAAGAGTTTGGAGCAACATCCTAGGAACTAATTGATCGAGCAACAACATAATGTTGTCCTTCATATCCCTCCACTGAAACTAGTCATCCTGGTGCAAGATGAAGGTGAAACTGGATCCATACTCATCACTAGGGCATTGGCTAATTTGATAATTCATTTCTTGAATTGGATGTGTGCTCAAACTTAGGTGGAGAATCATTCTTGTAAGAAGAATACATTTTCAAATCAAAATAAAATTCACAATGTGTTTTTTACAATTCTTGTTAGTGTTAAAATGATTGCAACTTTAAGGTTTGATCAAATAATGTAATGATTTTCACTAAGTCCTAGAGGTGTACAAAGCTAACTAAAGTCCCTAGAAATGGCATCAATGATGAGCATTGAGGATACCGTATGCCTAACCATACAAATCACTAGTGTTCACTCAACGATCCAGTTGAATTCCAAACACTTTAGGTTTTGTTAGTGCACAGGTCTAGGAGGCAAAATTAACATTGAAATCATTGTCTCCCCAATTACACTTGTAAGGTATAGGGATATGATTAAGTATAACTAAGGCATATAATTTTTATCATTTTTACATTTTATACTCTAGGTCATCAAACAATAAAGAATAAGGATTAAAGTATTTAATGCTAAACTAATCTAACAAATAGCTAACAATTAACTAATAGTAACATAATCATCCCTTCCCACTTGTCACACACATCCTGAACACGTATAACACTAATGGATTACCAAATGTTAAGTGTTATTGGGATTACCAAGCATCAAACATATGATTGAAGTGGTCGTATTTGTGTTTCCTATTTAATTACTATTAATTACTTAATTACTTAAAGCATTAAAGGAAATTTCTTGAATATCAACTACTTAAATAAAATAATTAATCTAGTCTAAGTGCTACAAGGTTTGATCATAAAGCTCATCTTTATTATGGCACACATTGAAGTGCTTAGGTATAACAATGTTTGAATAAAGATCCGTACACTCTTTAACTCCTACTATGGGCACTTAGAAAATATTTGAACTTCTAAATAGGAAAATTGCAATAAGTTTCTTGCAACTGTGAGAATTGATGCCATAAATGTGGCAGAAGGTGCACATTTATAGGCAAAAAAAAGGTGCCCCATCAACAGGTACACATCAATGAGTCAAACACAGCATCAATGAGATCATGTTGATGAAATTCCATCAATGAGGTCATGTCAAAGACATCTCATTGGCATGGCCAAATCATGTAACTCATCAAAAACTAAAAAAGAAAACCACATAAACACTAAAAATAAGAACTTCTAAAAATAAACTCTCTTATTGATCCCATATCATGGAGGGATTTTATATTGGAATACATCCTAAGAATAAGAAAGAGAAAATCAAGGGATTTAATCTTATCATGATAAGAGTTGATGAGATTTATGAGGGATACATTAGATAGATTACCCTAAAAACATCATGGCTTTGGAATAGGGAATCCTTTCACTTAATATCAACTCACTAGTATACGTACATTATTAATCCATGGATTATGATCTGGTCATGCGTGAACACTTGTAACTTGTATGTTTGAGTGTTGGAACACCTAATCACTTATTAGAAATCAACTTACCCAAGCAAGAAATAGTGTTTCACATAAATAAGATACTAAATTTTCCAATGGAATCAACAAAATATCTAGGTTGTGAATGATTGTGTATGAGATCTTTTCTTAGCTATTTTATAGTTTTTCCAAGATAACAATATAGGTTCACCAACTCCTAGGAATCAACAAAGGTCTATCAATGTAGCCTAGGCTAATCATGGTAACACTGCAGATGCAATGAATTAAACTAGGCTTAGTAGGAGATGCATCAATATCCCTATGTTGACATAGGAGGTACACTAGTGTAGTGTAGTCAATGCATCCATCATAAAATACTCAGGGAACATGTAGAAAGGACCTTACTATGTTTGATTGATGCTAGAAACATCTTAAGGAACCTAGAACATGTATAAAACCTAGAAGTATGATATAGAAGTTAGGGATGCATGCTTGGGATATACAAACCTCAACCAAATATGCTAGAACTATAAATATAAGGCATGTGAAATACTTTCTAAGTCTAGATCTTACAATAGACTTCTAGTAGATAACTCAACATTCTCCTAGGATTAAGTAAAGCTAGTCTTATAGCTTTAAAACTTAAGACACAAAATAGGAACTAGACACATGATAAGTTCAATGTGAGGGAATTACAACTATACAAAATATAGGCCACTATATTACAACATAACCCACCTTATTGATAAGTTCTAGGGGATGATGACTAATAACAAAATCTCCTTGACATGCCTTCATGATATGAGAAAAAGTTAAAAGTGCCAAGTACAAACATGTAGAATGTCTATAATTGTGCCTCAAGGTACATCACCCTAGCTCAGAGCTACTAATTCTGATCATGCATTAGTCCTTGCTCTCACAACAATGCTTTTATATGTTCCCCTACATCTACTAGGAACTATTCATGATTTTTTTCTTATCTATGAAAGCTTACACTAGAAATCTCCAACTTAACTCCTAGCTAATGAAGTCTTTTAGTCACCTCATTGTGTTGTGTTCTTGTAGAAGTTTGGACCATGTACAAATGTCTTTTTTATTTTTCTTGCACATCTTTTGTTGATATTTTAGTATGTCAAAACCTTTGAAAATGGACAATTTAAGTGTTCTTATGAGATCTTGCAAGACTAAGAAAGGAGTATGTTGAGACTAAGACAAGAGGATGAGTTGATAATTTGGATTACTAAAGTCTAATTAGGAAAGTAAGGATTTGGAAGAAATCATAAGGATGTAAAACATATAAAATTCCAAAGGAGATGATGTCTTGGACTCTTCCAAGATGTCTCATTTTGCAATAAGATATCTCTACTAAGAAGTTCTATTCTTGGACAAGACATCTCAGAAAAATAGTAGATGTACCAAGTGAAGTTAAGACATCTCATGTACAACATCCCAATTCAAGTAAAGACATCCCATTTAAGACGTCTCACCTACAAGTTCAAGAAACCCAATAAGACATCTTAAGCTCATGCAAGATGTCTCAACTAGCCATTTGTAGTCATTGTACAAACTCCAACAATCATATGATGTTAACAAGGTTATAAAAGAAGACAATACCTTGTTAGAAAAAGCAAGAACTATTCATCTAATTAAGCCATCATTATATACATCTTTTAAGACACTTTTGTACTTCAATTATCTATCAATTTTTGAGTTGTTTATTGATTTTATTAAGATCAAAATAAGAAATCTAAAGCTTAGTTCATTTTTTTCCTTGATCTTTCTTTTCTATCATTATAATTCCTAAGGGGTTGAACCTTAAGGGATTGGGTGTGTTTCTGGGAGAAAACACCCCTAGCAAATCTCATACTCTATAAACATTGTGGTGTCATTGAAATCACTTTTTCTTAAGAAACAAAGTCTAGAGGTATGCAAGGATTCTACTCTCTGAGTGTGGATGTATCCAAGTTGGGGCACCATGTACATCTATGTGCAAAATTAGATCTAATTTGATGGAACTTATTTAACCCCTCTTGTAAATTCTTGATCTTCATCTCCCTCTACCTCTTTGATTCTTCTCTCAAGGATTTACACTACTATTTCAAGGAAGAGAATGTACATGTTCTTTAAGAGGCCCATCTTTTTCTATAGAGTTGGCTAACTTGTGATCATTTATTATATTTTTATGGGTAAAAACTCAAATGTCTTATTCATCTCATGCTTTTCTCCAGTCACATGTTTATTCATCAAAACTAGTAGTTTGTAAAACATATGTACCTCAACATCCCAGGTCTCCTGCTCAATCAAGTAGATCTTTCTAAGCTTATCAATCTTCTTAATTGTACTTTCTACCAACTCTTGCTATAAGTTCCAATTCTCCTTTTCTATAAAAAGGTATTTCTCTTAAAATTTGATCATGATCTAACTCTCATTTTCAAGTATTTTTACCTACTAAAAAAGGGAAAGTACTTGTTTTTCCTCATCCTAGTCATTTTCTTTCATTCCTAGGACTAATGCTTTAACATCTTGATTTACCTCTCTAAACCATCTTTTATAAACAAGACTTCTTTTCCAACCATTGACACCTTGAATAATTCAACTTTTAGACACTTAATTCATACCTCAGGTATAACTATAGAAGGTGTTAGTCCTAATGGTATGATGATTTTCAACTACTCTTACAACTTTTGTACCTCTTCCTTGCTCCTTCACAACTTTCTTAGATAGAAGTTTCAACAACATTAGCAATTTAAATTTTGACATGTACTTTTACAATTTTAGTCTCTTTCATACCAATGATGTTTCTCAACATGAGTTTTTCACCTAGATCTATCCTTTAATCTTATTCTATACAATGACTAGTTCTAGGTTGATTAGTGGATACCTAAAGAACTTCTACTACAAGCCAAGTATTATGCATGTTATGCCTTAATCTATGTAATGTAGAAATACTTCTTCATGGAAACATGAGTATAAGACTGAATAGGGGAATATGATGGATCATTCATCAATGAAGGAAGAAAAGAAAAAAGATCCTTCCTTATAGCTTTCCCATTTCCATCATATTAAAAACATTACTACCAAGATCCCATGATGCCTTGATATAAATTATGATAACTAACCCATTACCTTCAATGTGCATCACCAAGAAAAAATTCCTAGCTTTTCCTTAAGTTGAGACTAGATGGTCAAGATAGTGATCTGTCAAGCCACCATACTTGCATGTGTTGCAAAGCCTAAGGTATACAAGATGCCTCTATTAAATGCATGGAGAGCTAATCTAATGGCTAGATGCATGATGCCTCCATGAAAGACATATCATCTTCTAAATTAGGTACTACCCCAACAATCTCAAGATGTCATCATAGGATCACCACCATGACATTCTTCCATTCTATCATTTTTACAAAGGTAGGATACTTTTCTACATCGTTAAGTATGCTTACCAATTTGCAAATTTTCCATATTAACCCTAGAAAAGCATACATATCCCTCTTATCATGAGCCACATCTTCAATTTTCTAAGTTAGTGTTGGCACATTTAGCCATTATATGGAACAGAGACATGAGATGGTTGAGATGTTCTGAAATATTACAATACAAATATTTGAAATGGCAAGATGTGATTGGGAAAGGTATTGGTTTCTATCATTTTTTTTAAAATAAAGAAGAAGAAGAGAAAGAGATGGAAATCACTATGGGGATTTTAATGAATTCTCCCATAAAAAGATAAGCATAAACCTTAGCCCTATTCCAAAGGGGAGACGATGATTTCTTTTGGGACACATCACACAAATTAAACAGAAAATCAGAATTTTTCACCATGGTATGAGCGCAAGGTACCAAGGCATCACGCCTCTGGGAAGACCGCAATATTCACCGGCATTTTCCAAGTCACGATTGAGGGCAACGGTGCAGCAGTGCAGACCACGACCGAAGGCAATGATGGAGAGGGCGGCAGAGACATCAGTGCAACGTTATTCATGAAGAGAAAAGAAAAATGCGGTTGCAGCAATCATCAAAAAATAGAGGAAAAGAAAGGGACAGACATCAGCATTTTGTTTTTTGTTGGGCAGCAAAACATAAGCAATGTTGACCGCCTCTGTGACAGGTGAACAGGGCCACAAAAACCCCCTCATGCGTCGCCAAACCCTGCTGGATTCTATGCTGTTCTGAAACCCTCGCTGTTCTAAAAACAAAAAGAAGAAGCTTTGCCGTAGCGGGAGGAGCCCTAAGATTTACACATCATCACAAACTGCGTGGTACAGACAGCACAATATTTTCGGGCAGTTTCAGGCCTGTGAATGCATTTCAAAAGGTGTTCTAGGCGGTAAAAGAAACAACAACAAATCGGCAATCACCAGTTTATCCGCCCTGGAACCTGCAATCAAAAAAGATATAACCATGCCCAATGCTAATGCCTTTGATACGGCGACGTTTCCTGACACGGCGGCTGAGCCTTCTCCTATGCCGGCAGTTGCTAGTAACAATTTTTGGTATGTTGAATCAGTTGCAGGTTCGATGGCTTCGCCTTCAGGTTCGTCTTTCAGGTCATTCCGAATTTTAGCTACAATTATCGGGATGCAAAAAAATAAATTAACTACCACTACCACTAATAAGGTGGAGATTATATTATACTTCTATTACAAAATCGTAAAGCTTAGTGGCACTTAGAATTTAAAACTTAAATTAGATTATATTAGGGATCTAAACAAAGTACATAATACAATACATATAGTGTGGAGCCCTGTTTTAGAAAAGCTTGCTTTAAAACATTATTATATATAAGTCATTACCTATTAAAAATTTACCATATTGAGTATCCCATTTAAAGTCACATTAAAGTTAGCATAAAATGCTCCTCATTTTATGTATACTTCCTAACTTCCTAAATGACATAATTTTCTCCTAGCTTATTGGACAAGTAATCCTCTGATTGGTTAGTCAAATTACTTAAGAGAGAAGATAGGAGAGATATTTTTGAGATATTCTTGGGATATTTTTCCTAGGAAGAGGACAATCTCATTTTTTGGGAAGTCTTATACACCACTTAGAAGACTTGACATTTCATTTTGAAGAGGCAAAATTAAAAAGATATATATGTGTATGAAGTAAGTTGCCACTATAACTTGTATTCCTATGTATTTTAGAAATTATATTTTAATTTTCTATAATATTGTAACTACCAAGACCACTTGTCAATCTCTTTTTCTCTTTGGTGGTTGCAACCACCCAAAATTGTTGTAACTTACCTAACTTGTTGGGCAAGTAACCTCCTAACTTGTTGGGCAAGTAATCTCCTCATTGGTTGGCTAAGTTATTTGGCAGAAAAGTTAGGTGAGATATTTTTGAATATGTAACTTCCCTACCTACCTTTGAACCCTATAAAAAGGCTTCAGGGGTCAAGGAACAAGGGAGGGAAAAGGGAAGGGGAAGGAAGAAAAAAGGAAGAAGATTGGATCACACTTGGGATCAAAGAAGATTTGTAAAGAAGATTGTTTGCAAGATGGCTTGCTAGAATAAAGATTTCAACCTCTTTGTCATGGTCCTGTGAGTTATGCATTTCATTTTTTGTTTTGTTTAAATTGTTTAGCTAGTGGTTTAGATAGTATCATCCTTGGCAAGTAATTTTGGGATTTTTAGATT
>MNCI01014376.1:228432-240794 GCA_015680685.1 Gnetum montanum
GTCCCAAATGGTCGCCAACAGTTAGAACCTTTAAAAGAAAATAAGAAATGTTGATGAAACACCTCCCCCTAATTTTCATCATAATTTTCTAAGTTGGGTCCTTCTAGTGAGCAAGAAATTATGGATGATGATCTTGTACATAGCATTTTGGACCAAGAAAATCTTGGAAATATTTACATATGTCTTGTCCATGTTAAAGACTTTAAGAAGGATTTTCTTTCTAAGCTTTGGATTAGTCTTCTAAGTCTATGATTACTAATTATTCTTTAGCTCATTAGTAATTTCATGACTTTGGAAATCATCCATGTTGAAATGTACATAGGAATTTCATCCACAAATGACATGGTACCATTAGTTACAAGGTTAAGATAGAATTCCTCTACTTAATGTCAATACTAAATGAAGAGTTGGGTGACATAGTTGTAGAAGTCCATCTACTACAATGACTCCTTAAGCTCAAGTGGACCAAGCTCAAGAAACTAATGATAGTTCTTTTTCTTATAGATTAGTCACTGTCGCACATCATTTATATCCATATCCTTTTATACATCTCCAGTCTCCAAGTCATCACCTATCAACTCCTATAGCACTTATCTAGAAACCTGCTACTATGCACATGATCAACTTAAAGATTGAGAACTTCACAATCTCCCTCTTAATTTTCCATTTAATGAAGACCCTTCTAGAACTAGTTTAGAATTTCATAATCTATGTTCCTCTTCCTCCTTCTTGGAGATCAGTGGTTCATGTATAGATCCATAAATAGAGGATTGAGATCTTTTAACCTTCTTCCCTCTTCATGTATAACTTTTGAACTGCAATGACCCTAACATGATGAGCTATGGAAGATGCTAAAAAGGAAGTGAGGTTCCTATGAACAATACTACTATTGCAAAAAAATTGCATTAAAATAATAATAAACATAATCTTCAGGAATACTAAAAAATATCATCATAACTATTAAATCATTGTGTGCATAGGTAAGTAAATATTAAGGTAAAAATGTTTAAATAACTACCAAGTTCATTAGATACATACCCAAATTGATGCCTCTTCCCCATAACTGAGTTACAAGACACTCGGTTTAAACCACACTAATAACACTAGCAAGAAGAACCAAGAAGAAAAATGTACAAAAAATCACTAATCTAAACCTTGTGATAAAAAATATGAAAGAGTTTTTCTTGTTTGTGACATCAAAGGCAAGGAAAAAAATGAGCAAAATGAAAATACACTTAAAATGAAGTACTAGGTACCCTCATACTTATAATGGTTCATTGGCATAGGGGATGCACTAGTGCAGTGGGATTGGAAGCCCTACATTGATGCAAGAAGTGCATCAACACATCCTCCAGAGAGAGAAAATTCTTAAATTTTACACTTCCTTATATTTTACTTACCCCTAATAGCCTACAGAACCACAAACATACTTGAGACACCAAGGAATAACCAATTAATGTATAAGAAAAGCAAGACAACTAAAACATTACCATCTTACCTTAGGTGATATCTAAGCTTGAAACACCACCAAATTTTGGCTATAGCATTTCAATTGCAAATTTGTCTAAGTGTCAGCACTATGCCACTTTTTGCAAATTTTTCTAAGTGTTTGGACTACGCTCTCCACTGCCCTAGAGCGTAGTCAGACTAGTGAAGAGTAGTCAATTCAAAACCATTTTTTGTAGATTTTCTCTAAGTTCTAAGACTATGCTTTCCACTACCCCAGAGTGTAGTCAAGTGTAGTTAGCATGGAGATAGTTTTTGTAGAAACTTCTATAAGTGTTGGGACTATGCTCTCCACTGCACTAGAGCGTAGTCAACACAAAGGCCAGTTTTGAAATTTTTTTTGTGTCAAGCTAGCCATTGCAAAATTTTCTAAGTGTTGAGACTACACTCTCCACTACCCCAAAAACTAGTCAAGCGTAGTCAGCATTAAGGCCTAGTTTTTGGTAGATTTTTCTAAGTGTTGGACTACGCTCTCCTCCAATCCAAAGCATAGTCAAACATAGTCAGCTAGAACAACCTCCAAAGGACTCCACAATGTAGCACCACCATTTAGCTTAGCTCCAACTCACCTTTAACAAATGTAATCATCAAGATGCATTTTTGTTGTATCCCTTTTTACCCCAAAATTATAACTATGCTTGACCCCACTCAAGATACTGAACAGTGTAGTCCCAAAGCATAGTCTCAACCATTTCATGTTTCTTGCTAACTCTAGGCCTATAAATACCCCAAGCCTTGATGTTTTAGGGGTTGGAAAATTTGAGAGCTTGGCAAACTTAAGAATTTTGGCATACCAATGAACTATAAAAAGGTAGAGTTACATACCACTATAGCACACTGTAGGACACTACAAACCACTATAGTCCACTACACACCATGGTAGCCAACTCGTAAAGCACAAACACTACAACAACATGTTAGTCTTCATAGTCAAACATCCCTAAGACTACAACTATGTTGTCCATTGCACCTGTTGTACACCATGTACCTTCTCACCCCTTCTAGAGCTAACTATGCTAAACCCCAGTTGGGGTGGTGTTCCATCCTCTCTTACTCTCTTCCTATGCATTTTCAACATTTTCATTTACATTTTTGGCATTTTACTTGCATTTTTTGCTATTTTCATGCATAGATGCACGTTGACACATTTATTTTTTAGTGAAAACCTTAACTACACTCACCCACATTGACACTACAAACACTACTCAACACTTAGCATCGTTTTACATTTTCATTCCATAAGTCCCTATTCAATTGACAAGACCATTTAGGGCATCTCTTCTCTACATCTAGTGGGCCCTCATCCAAACACAAGGGCAATCTATGTAGCCATGAATTCTCAATGTTCCAACCACCAACATTTTTTATCACTACAATTTTCTAGCACTAAATGGAGGGCCAAACCATTTTCCTCTTCAGTCTCCATTGCAATTGTCTCATGTGCTCTTTACATCACTATTGCTAGCTTTGGGCTAGAGTAAACCCAAACATCCTTGTGGATCTACTGCATGCAAAATAGTAGCTAGATTTTAGGCTAGCACAAGCATTTTCTACCAACCAATTGGTGTAGACTAGACCTCGTCATCAGTTCCCCTGGAACCCTGCATAACAACACCACTTTCATAGTTAGCCAAATTTTGGGCATTCTCAATGGAGAGCATAGTTAGCTCTCAGCATAGAAAGCATAGTCCCCAAAGTTAGCCATTTTTTTGCAATTTTTAGAGTTAGTCATTTTTCTACAGTTTCCAAACTTAGCCACTTTTTTTGCAATTTCTAAACTTAGCCATTTTCCTGCACTTTCCAAAGTTAGTTATTTTTTTTGTAGTTTCTAGTAAAGTTAGCCTTTTTTTTTCTTTTCTTTTTTTTTGCAACCAGCAACCTCTACAATCCCCTCTCACAATTTAATCTACACACATGAATTCTAAACAACCTTCAACATCAATCCCAAGCACACTCATCATCCTTCCCACTCAACAAGAAACTAGGATTGATTGCCCTACTAGTCCTACCATGGCAAAGCCAAGGTCATCCCTTAGGTTGTATGGAAAAGACCCCAAGTACATTGTGAAAAATGATGAAAATTACAACTTCATCTTCACAAATATCAAAGCCAACCTATTTGTAGACCACGTAGACATGGAAGCGAAGTGAGGCTACGAACTTGTCCATTGAAACAAATGAGAGTATATCCCCTCCTCCATCAACTTCATCCCACTTACTAAATCTTACCACTAGATACTTGCCCAGCTTGTTCAAACAAGTGACCATGAAGTAGGGAAAAATTATGAGGAACAGCTAAAAGAAGATAAGGACAAGTTTGAAGCTCTTTCCGAGCATGAGGACTCATTCCACACTGTCTTCTAGTAGACGATCACCAATTTGGCCCTCCCACAATCCCGTCCACCTATCTTCCTTGAGATAATTATAGCCCCAGTGTCACCTTCTAGGTCAATTCCTATGGTAGCAACACATCAGATGCAACATATGCATCAAGATGTACTACCTCCCATTAACTTTCCCTTCATGGCATTTTTGCAACCTTCCTAGCCATTGCTACCAGCAACAATCATGCCTATTCAACCTTACATGCACACTGTGCACGTCTTTCAACCCAAAAAGACTCAACACCTTATGTCCTACCTACTTTGTTTGCACCCTCTGTAGTGGTTCAACACACACATGCATGGCTTGCCCTGATCATTGGGCCCATAGCAGAGCCAACACACCAAGCACCTCATGTGGTCCCACAACCTACAACCAAGTCATGGACCACATAATCAACATAGCAGGTAGCACAACCAGTGCAACCCACTATAGCATCCCAAATCTTGGATTAGGCATTTCAATTGATTCAAACATTGATAGAAGAGGTGAAGCAGCTGAAGACTGCCTCCTCAAAAATAGTTCAAGTAGTGGACTTCTACCAAGATGACCCTATAAGTCTTGCTATTCCACCACTAACTCTTCCAATTGGGATCCCACTACCCCACTTCACTAAGTAAAATGGTGAAGGGAATTCTAATGCACACTTGGTGACATTCAAGTGTGAGTGCCTACTACTGCAGGCATGGTCGTGCACCATCATACATGTTTTCACCATGTCACTCACTGGTAAGGCACTAGATTGGTACTATGCACTATCCCAAGGTGCTAAATCCTCTTTGGAGGATCTCATAAGCCATTTTTTCATGTACTTCAAGTATAACTTGAAGCCTAAAACTATCCTTGACCAACTAATGCAAATTAAGCAGGGCCACCTAGAGCCCATGCAAACATTTATCCAATGCTAGAGCACCTTACTAAATGAGATCCAGAGGCCCATAGCAGAGATGCACCTCTTGGCCATCTTCAAAGGTGCAATTAATGACTTTATCAAGTTAAAACTATACTACTTAACCTACAATCCTTAAGCCAAGCCTTTGCCTAGATAAAAAGCATATAGGACATAGCGAAAGTCAACAAGGACCCAACCTAGGTGACCTATAAGAACTTACATGCTAAAAAGGATAAGGACAAGGGGAAGCAAACTACAATCATCACAATTGTAGCCAAAAAGGCTAAAATAGCCAACCCAAGGCCAATGACCAAGCCACCCAAGGCCTTGGCCAACAATCAAACCACTAGCCCTAGCACCACAGCAACCAACCAACTTACATCATCGATGGCCATAATGCAAGCTACTCCAAGGCCCAACTTTGAGTGCAAGGATCGCTCAAAGTACACTTTGCTACAATTGAAGCCTTTGAAGTTGTTGGACCAACTGCTGAAGGCTAGATGTATCTAGTATAAGCATATGTCCAAGGACGTTCACAAGAGAAATGATAGATATTGCAAGCTCCTAAAAAATCCTACATCAACAACCCCGAATGAGCCATCGATCCCCAATCACTTTAGGCTAGACTAATTTTTTCACTACCACTAGTTGCTTATTCACAACACCAACTTTTTCATGGCCTTACAAGATGACCTCCAAAGGATGATTAATAGAGGCAAGTTGGTAATTGATGCTACCAACCCAGTTAGGCCTCAAAATCAATCTATGAGTGTATAATGACCCTTTAAATGCAGGTGGTATAGGCTATGTCATCAACACCATTAGCATTGATGAAAACCCAAAATTAGCATCGTAGCCATTCATGGTTTAAGTTCCCTCTGGCAGCCCAAGGGTCCCCTTAGCCCCTACAGATTCAAGGTTCCCTTTCATCCTTAGAGTGCCATCCCAAGCACCTACAGTGCCCTTTATGATGAGGGCTCCATCCCATGTTGTATCAACAACAATCATCCAATTTCCCTTCATGGTTAGGGTGCCACAAAATGCTAACCCCTCACCTAGCAAAAGCTCAATGGTGGCCAATGCATCAATTCCTTTTCTACCCAAGAGTCAATCCTACTAGTGATGCTAACAAACCATGTAGGTGGTAACCTAGAAGGCACAATAAGCATCTTGTAGACAAGATGATCAGTCAATATTAAGAGCAAAGATTGCTTAGTCCACCAAAGTTGGTACCCCTATTCGTAGTTCCCATGGCCAAAAAAACTAAGAAGGCCACCACCAACAACTTGCAACTAAGAATTGAGGCCCCTACATAGGCTAAGCAAACCAAGCCCAAGTCCCCTTAGTGAGAGATCTATCTCTTAGGGCATATGGAGGAGATCAAGGCCAACAAAATGGTCGATTGAAAAGACTTTAAAGATGCATTAGCCTAAGTTAAGTAGGCACTAAAGTAGAAAAACATAACATTAAGCCTTTATGGCTTGATTATGGCCTCATCTACCCACCACAAAGCATTAGTATGAATTTTGACCTTCATTCCTATCACAAAGGATATCCCAACAGATGAGCATTCTATCCATGCTATGATGTTGCCTCTTGTCTCATAAGAATTGAGCTCAACACCCCTGGCATTTCGTGATGAGGTGATTAGGGTCAACCCTAAGAAGGGCATAGTCATAATAACCTCAATGTTCATCACCATATGTGTTAAGAAATGCAAAATTCAAAGGGTGCATGTGGATGATAGGGTAGTAACAAATGTTATCCCATACACCATTGTTGCTAAACTAGGCCTCACAAATAAAATCAAGCTAATAAAAATAGCATGCCTAAAATCCTTCAATAGGTCATGCGTCACTATCAAGGGCATGGTAACTAAAGCCTTCATGGAAAGGGAGAAATTCCCCATCATTGTAGGATTCATAGTCATAGAATAGATGCCAGGATTCAACTTGATCTTAGGCAACCCTTGGCTAGCCTAGCTATGGGTCATCTCCTCCCCAATTCACCAAGAAATATACCTTCAATACGAAGGTGGTGAAGTTTTCATCCATGGTGATAACGCAACCCTTCTAGCCATTAACAACATGAAGCAAGGGTTAGAGGTGGAATTTCCTAATGACACATCCACAACAAAGGATAAGGATGAAGCATGTGAGGTAGACCCACTTGAAAATTGGGAATAAGATGACAACTTACCAAAGGATGGCTTGTGGGTAGAATTGCCCTTCAACATAGCAAGTGAAGGACAAGGATACTACCAAATAGTCCCTCTAGGCCCTATGTGTTCCCTAATCCACACTGGGTTAGAAAGCAACTACACAACTGAGGTGCCCCCTTACTTCAAAATCATGCTAGGGACTTGTCTGCTGTCCACTTACACCCTGCATCCTGCTTCCCATTTACGTCACATTAGCACTATAGCACATTTTTTACATTTACATTAATCACTTAGCTTACCATCTTCATAGACTATGCATTTAATAGCTTAGTTTACATTTTTTCCATTATTGCTTTAATGCATTTGCTTTCATCCATAAAAACATAAAAATAAATAAACATCATAAAACTAAAATTACAAAAACACATGACCTACCATGGCCTTAAACTAGCAACGTCATTGTCCGCCATGGTCTTAAACTAGTAACACATGGCCTAAAATGGCCTTAAATTAGCATCGTGGCCTAGAATTACCTTAAACTATCACCTTCAATTGCATCATAGCCTAAAATGATCTTAAACTAGCAACGTGGTCTAGAATGGCCTTAAACTATCACCTTCAATCACATCATGGCCCAAAATGACCTAAAACTAGCATCGACCCTCTTGCTACGGCCTTAAACTAGCATAGGGCTCACAATGGACTAGTCATACTATCGTCACATAATTTTAACTTAGCACATTAATTCATTACATTATAAGAATAACAAGCACATAACAAATAACCATAAAACATGAAAAGAATAAGTTTACACATTACACATTGGGCATAGCAAATCCATGCATTAGATATCATATGAATAACAGTACATAGCATAAGCAATGTCATGTGGCAAATATATAGAAAAAATAGTGTAGCAGGGGTATATCTAAACATGCTCAATCAGTGGCACTAGGTGAGGGTGGAGGTTCTTCTTCCCCCATCACATCATTGGGGCCCATAGGATCTTCTAGTACCTACTATAATAACCATGGCAAAAACACGCAATTAGTAAACAAGCATGCAATATACAAACTAACTCAAAAAGTGCAAAAAATAAACAAAAAAACTAACTTGAGAGGGTCCCACATCAGTGTCCTCTAGAGGCAACTTTTCAAGGCCAACCTCCAAGCACTAAAGGATCTCAACCTCAGAAAGTTGTATCCAGTTCTTCTGGCCAAAGTCAATCCCTACAAGGATCTTGCCTTTGTTCACAAAGGTCCATATAGGCAGCTCCATCAAAAATGTAGTAGAAGAAGCCTCTCCAAGATGGGTGATAATCTCCCTCTTAGGAAATACACTCATCACTATATGCCACACAAACAACTCATATGCATGCCTCTCACTAGTTACCTTAAGTAACATCTTGAGGTAGTGATGTTTAATAGATTCCTCCTTGTACCATTGTAGGTATGCATCATGCTTATGCTTATATTGATGCTTGTGGTTCTTCTGAGTCTACCCCCATCATTACATATTTGTACTATAATTTTTCCAATCTTGGTTCTTCTCGATAAGCAAGTCCATCTATATCAGGCATACTCTATCTCATAGGTGTGCCTAGTGCTATCTTCTTGAGCTCTAGCCACCAAGAAATCATATCTTGATTAAAGATCATTGATCTTCATATCTTGGCTAGCCATCCTCTTCTGCAACTCATGCATGTGTTTCCATAGGTGCTTATTTGAGCACCTGTAAACCCAAAACACTTTCACATAGGAAAGTGCATACTTGCTCAATGTCTTGTATATTTGACAAGACACCTAATTGACTTAGATCCCATCGAAGCTTAAAACCTGTAGGCATGCAACAAAGAATCAATCTTAGCCATCAACTAAGCATACAAATTCTAGAGCAACATAAAGCAAAGTAACATCATGTATACTGAGCTTGGGATCTACCTCCTACAGGTGGTCCACCATGTCCTCAACAATACCTTCCATGAAGGTGAATTTATCAGGCATGTCTACCCACAACTCCATGTGATAGGTAGACATGGGACTACTAGTAGGGACATCTAATGTTTTAACACAATGTTTTAGCTAGCATATAATCGAATAGCTAAAGATGCTAGAGCAAACAGGTAATGATAGATGCTAGCCCAAGATAGTTACCTAGCAAGCCCTCAAGTGTGAGTGCAAGGGATTCACCTAGCTACATGTTGTCAAATAGGCTATCAAAATTACCCCCAATGGGGTGGAGCAACCAAGATTCCTCCAATTATTAGAGGATCTTTGCTACCTCAGGTGACTCATCACCATGAGCCTCCTACTCCTCAGCTTGGGAAGGTGCTTCTTCTACTACCACCTCAACCATTTCTCCTATAACCCTCTCTACTATCCTTACAATTAACACAAATACATGCATAGCACATTAGTATACATGTGAACATAAAATAAAATATAAAAACATGAATATACATAAAAATACAATTTTGCATCTAGGAAATTTATAAATACTAACCTGTAACCTTTGCACATAAGCCTTAAAGCTTAATACAGATCTTCTTGCTGCTTGGCCTCCTAGCCTTAGGGGCAACCTCCTCCATAGGATGTTGCCTCTTAATTTTTTCCTTAGATGGTTTCACCATCTTTGCAATATAGTGATCCATCTTATGCATATCCCCAGTGCCAACTAGGAGGCCCTCACCTGCACTATCACACAAGTAATGTGACTACCCCACAAGGCCCTTAGTCATTATAGATAATGACTCATCAATCTCCTTTGGGGGGTTCTGCCCATGTGTAGTAGTGAACATGTGCTTAATCCATGGATTAGAGAGCTGCTCGTGATCCTGCACAACCCATTACCCACCATCACACACAACCAAGAGCTCTGTGAACCTTCACAAGTATCTTGTAAAGAACACAAAGTGGACATGGGACCTTGTCTAGAGGTTAAACCATAGCTTGGAGATCTCTTCATGTAAGATATTGGCAATATAGACAACCTAGTTGAACCTCATCCCCTCTAGCAACACTTCTTTTATCACTGGGGCTAACTCCACCCCAAGGATCTTTCCTTGGAAGAGCAACTTTGGAAAGGCATAAGCACGAGATAGAGGGTAGAGCTCCCACACCTCAAGCAAAAGCACATCTTTAATTGGTATGCCCTTGTGAGATTGGGTGGCCTACAACCACTCCTTAATCTCCCCTATATGGTCCACCTATCTACTGGCCTTATCAACAATCATTAAGCCATCAGTAGATAGTCCAAAGTGGTTGGTAAAGAAGGCCTCACTGAGGTCAAGCACTACCATCACACTGCACACTCGGGTAACAAACTGCCTAACATCACTACTGAAGGAGTCGATGATGGTGACCATTTCAACCATTGAGATACTCATGTTAAGGGTCAAAAATAGGTCCATCAACCCTACATGCGTGAGCCAAGCTGTCAATGATTCTAAGGCTTTATGGCACAACCAGTGTTGCGCACCCTCCACATTGCCATACTTCATGATGAGGGTGGCCTCTATGTAGCTCGTGGTGATCATCATCACCTCACTTGAGGCAAACATCACTACAACAAAGACAAAACAATGTTACCATCATGCAAAGGCAAACTAACAAGCATACGTGAGCAACTATATAAGCTAGAATAATAGATGCATACATGGCACAAATGGGGTGCAAGATGGAGGTAGCACTATAAGTATCTCCTCAGTGTTAAGCTCACCAGTAGCCTACTCCTCATCCAACCAACCATGAGTCCTACATAGCTCATATGCCCTTAGGTACTGAGTAGGATAGGCCTTCAAGTCAGACTCCAGCTTTCAATCACCACTGTCCAAACATTTAGGCTAGAAGAGAACACCTCCAAGGTAGTATGAGTCAAGGCTAGAGCATCCACCTCATCATGTATGCCCTTCTCATCAACTCTAAACCTAGTGTTGGTCATGAGCCATTAACGATTAGACATGAGCAAGTAGTAAAGAACACACTCCAAAAACCATAAACGCACTTACCCTTCAATGTAGTAAATAGATTTAGGTGGATTCTGAAATAGGATATGCATCCACAATGCAATGAAAAAGGTGTTTCTCTTATTGTAGCAACCAAACCCCATCATGTGCCATATCCTGGATAGGTACCATGCACTCCTAGGGCCTCTGCCTGAACCACCTACTCCATCACTGCTAGTAGTACACTCATCTAACATGAACCTCAAGATGTCTTGGTTAGCCATGAACAACAATGTCTTGATGATGGCACTAGCAGCCTTCATTGCCAAGTGTGATCACATGATCACACTAAACTACTACAACAAGTACTCTAGGAACTCATCAGCCCCTAGCCAGGACCACATCACCTAGTGACCCACCTACATATCTAGTGTATCCATGTTGGGAATGGTTCACTTATGTAGCATAAGATGCCCATGAGCTCCATCACGACTAAGACAGGCTTCAATAGCATCCTACAACTACCAAGCAAAAAGCAAAACATTAGTATACATTCATAGACATAAATTTTTTTGGTAAATCATTAAGATACGTTAGCAAAATTAACATAATACAACGTGAACTAACAAAATTTCTTAATTTTGGCAATGCCCTCTAGGGCCCCATGGGTATAGGATGTCAACCAACTTATTTAACATGCCTAGTACTCACTATGGTACAACATGTTTTTTCAAGTTTAGCATCATTACAGGTTTAGCATCGTTATATTTCACAAGGTTAGCATTATGCATAGTGTACAAAATTTTTGCAAAATTTTTTCTAACTCTAGACTGCCTCAGTGAAGAGCATAGTCCAGAAATTTGCAAAGTTTTTTCTAACTCCAAACTACACATAATGGAATGCATAGCTCAAAAATTTTTGAAATTTTTTCTAACTCTGGCTCTTAGTAGAGAGTGTAATATTGGTGTTGGCAACTATTTGGGACACGACTGCCAACGAGTGTCCTCGAACAAGATTTAGGTGCTTGCTGGTCTCTGGAAACACCAAGGCCCAAATACCTCCAAATAGACTCAGTAGTTAATGTAAGTATGTGTGTGTGCTGTTGCAATGTGCTATTGTGAAAAATGAAAAGATTGGGTTGTGTGTAAAACTATAAATGACTTATCTTAAAGTGATTCAGCCAACTTTGCAAAGTACTGTGAGTTTTTGAGAGTTCCTATTTTGTTCAATTTCTTAGTCTATGCAGTCCTTATAATACCTACTTGTAAAAAATAAAGTTTTGCAAAACATTTGAGCACAACTCTACGAATCTACTTCTAATTTTCCCCAGAGAAAGAGATAGTTCCACAAGAAAACTAGAAATAGAGCGAGATTCAATGGAAATAGAAAGAAGAGAAAAAGAAAGCAGATTTGTGTAAAGATCTCAAATGTTTAAACAAGGTAAAATGATACGAGTAAACACTTCGCAATAAAGCTAT